>JACN01012849.1:0-10050 GCA_000787155.1 Scartelaos histophorus | reverse complement strand
ATAAATAGCAGAACGAACCAATAATTAACCACAGAAGTTATTTTTTCTACCCTTTAAAGCTCAAGTCTTAACATATTATATAAAAATGGCAAAAATCTCCCCACTTTTGCAAAGAAAAAAAAAAAAACATATGATAAATATTGTGCCCCAAAATTCCATCTTTCATTAAGTCAGTATTGTAATTAACGTGACAGGCCCATTGTCAGTCTATGGTTTTGAATTGTTCTTTTAAAACTGCACATTTAATCTGTAAAAAATGCAACCATATAACTAATAAGAGTGGTAAGGCTGCTTGGAGCACTGTGGTCCTTGTGGGCGATATATTGGTCAGATTAACCTCATTATAGAGTGCATCCAAGCGGAAACTTTCCCACAACAAGACCAAAAAGGACACCTCTTACAAATACCTGTTTAGCTTCAGCGGTAGTGCCAAGGACTGCCTTTCCTCTCGCATGCCCCATTTAACTAAACCCTCCTATTGCCCTGGAAACATCGATACAAAACCTGTCGGGTGGTTCCTATCTTGCAGAAGATGGAGCAAAGATGGAGAACGGTGATTTACATTGGAATTATTTAGACAGATGAGTACACCTCCATTCCCCACCTCCCCCTCCCCCTATCACTTTCCTTTCTATAGTGTCTATATGGTCCATGCAGTGGACTGGAGACCCCAGAGAGAGCAATTTCAAGGTCATGAAAACCTCCCACATCCATCAGTCCTTGTCTCCCCAAACAAAGGAAGCAGACACATTTACAACTTAATGCACCATTTAAAAGCAGCAAAAAAGGAAAGTAATTTTGAAGTAAAGTGTTTTAGTGCAATAGCAATGGATCGGATGAACTATAATTTGAATGAACTTCACATGACTAATGCCAAAGAAACTTAATTCCCTTCCAATGATTAAGGCTGCTTCCACTGCATGGTTATTATTATGTTGTCCTCAGTGCACACAACAGAAACTAATGAGACATTTGCCATTTCAGTTCTCAGTCACTGCACAAAAGATGGACTTTGCTATGATGTGTTCTTATCAGGAGCCAAACAGAAGCTGTCTCTAAATGACACCAAAAATGGAAACACATACAAAAAATAAATAAATAAATGCGTATAGTCTTATAGCGTATGTCTACAGTGCTTAAGATCAAATTGGTCTAAGAGCACAACTCACCCTTGCATATTTGGAGGAGTAGGGGTCTTCAAACAGAGCCCAAACACGTTTTTGCCACCTACTCCACAGGCTCCCGGTGCGCGCGTCCGTGTGGTCCCCCTGCGCCAGCCTCCTTGTCATCTCATCATCATCCTCAGCATGATCTACCTCCGGCTCCGGGTCGTCACTCGCCAGGTCTAACAGTCCTCCCCCGCCGAAACTATCAAGGGCCTCCTCTGCTTCCCGGTGTTGCCTATAGGTCATCCAGCAGCACGGCTCCACGTCTGTCTCATCAATGCCCCAAAAGGCCAGCTCTTCCTCATACAGCGGGCCGCACACATCCGCGGGGCAGTGCAGTTTGCCTGTCCTGTAGTAGTTGAGGATGTGAGCAAACACTCCCGGGTGGCGGTCAAAGAAAAACTCCTCAATCTTGGCGTCATAGTCAAAGTGATTGGGAGCATCAGGTTCGGCGAGCCAAGACAAGCGGGTGCCAGGTAGAGTGCGCAAAGTGCTGCGGTATGTCTGATGTCTGATCCCTCCCACGTTAATCACAATGCGATCCTTGTCGTCGCTCAGGCCCATCTCGTCCCCTAGGCATGTCTCCTATAAGTTTTCTTCATATCAGAGTAGCAAGGACCACAGCAGGGAAACTGAAGAAACTATAACATAAGAAGCAGGGTACGCTACCTGTGGTTTGTTCCCACTGAGAAACAAATGATCGCTGCTGGACGCGCACCAGGCTACATTCCCTTTAAACACCTGCCATTCACAGCGCCTCTCTGGGCGCACGGCTACACAATCAAGACCCCAAAATGAATACAGCCAATGGCATCACATTAGAAATGGACGTCACATCATCGCTAAATCCAAGATGTCGAGAGAGAAAAAAAAAAAAAAAGACAAACACTGGCCAATTGTTCCTCATATGCAGAATAAATCCGGCTCATCGGAGTCCCCAGGCTGCGCTCACTGATCCGAGTTCCGTAAACGGCTTAATGACTTTCAGAGCAAGGTGAATGCGGTGGTGCTGAGGACAGCGCCTGAACAGCGACAGCTCAGAGCGGCTCCGGGCTGAGCTCGCCTCCCTCTCCCCGAGCAGCTGCCGCACGACGCGCCGCAGGTCTTTGTGTCGCTCCCGCTCAGACTTCCGAGGACCGCCTCTCATCTGGTGCGCACAGACAACATGTGATATGCCTACATGCATGCACCAGGAAAAAACAAACAAACGTGGGTGTTTTAAACAAAATGTGGAATGAGGCAGCGGCAGGTCTCCAAAAACGCCCCAACTGCCTGTTGTTCACACGAGATGCCCCTGTGCTCAGATGGAGCATGCCCAGTGTGAGGAGAGCTGCGATTGTTTAAACACGCTGTCAAGCACCAGCCAATTGAGGCTGCTTAAACTGTCATTGCACAATATTTGCTGTCCCGCTCATTCACTGGAGTCCCCAGTGGGTGCTGACAGGTCCGCAGATCCGCCCAGAAAGTCAAACATTTTACACAGGCCTAATATACGCCCGCAAGGCTTTTATAAAGGCCATTATAGACGGTGGATAGTCTGGTCGTAATGAGAGGCTATATTAGTCTACATACATTCAGCTTTACTCCTTAATGGAACATCGCTGTATAACATAAACAGCAAACTTCTACTGTGCCGAAAGTGTCAAATGACCCAAGTTTCCACATCAGTCTTCCTCAGCAGGGGGCGCAGGCGCATTTCTAACTTTTCAAAAAGTTTGCCATTTTTTAAGGATTATCTGATCGTCTTAAATTGTGGTAGTTTGTAAAACCTATGATGCTATATGCAAAGAGTCTGTATAATATTAAATGTTTTCTTTGTTTTGTCCTTTGAATCAAGGCTATGGCTGTTAAACAGTTTATATTTAAGCATTTTTTTCTTTTTCTTTTTTAACTCTCAGCTGTTTCTCATGACTGTCTGTGAGGAAAAACTCCTTGTGCTGGTAACATTAGAATATGATTAAAACAGTGTAAAAGGGTAAAGGCATGCGGTCTCCAGATGGGTCTTCCTTGCGGTCCTCCCCTTGAGTTTCCTGGGCAGGTTTTATCCCACGCTCCCCTCTGGTTTAGGAGGAGTCAGCTGCTCCAAGTGGGTACACAGTACTGCTGCTGCTGCTGCTGGTGCTCCTGGATACTCTTCTGTTTGCCTCACACACTGGGCTTCACTATTTGGTCAGAGAGACGAGCTAATCAAACTCCAGGATGGCTGTGGCAGGCTGCACTTTGTGTATTAAATACATGCTGTTCCTCCTTAATTTTATATTTTGGGTGAGTATTTTTTCCCTTGCATAGATGTTTTAGAAAGTAGTTCCTGCTTCAGCTAATAATATCCACTCCATTGCAATGTACTATTGTAAACCCTAACTCTCTTAACACCTTTCCTTATCTATAACCTGCAATTAAAACAACCCCGTTATTCGCAGTATTGGGAATAACTCCATCTCAGTACAACGGCGTGAGTAACTGCGTCACCTTTACAAGTAACGAGTTTATCTAATCTCTACTTTTTCCTCAACTGTAACGCCCTTAGTTACTGTCAGCGTAATAGGGTCGTGTATTTTATGTATTCTACATCAGTGCGTTTGGTAAATATGCATTGTGCACAAAGGCTGTTGCGTAAATGAGACATTGCCTCGTGTTCTTGTGACTGTACATTTGTGAGTTCGTGTTAGAAAAACGATGACTTTTGGTGCATTTGGTGATGTGCAGGCCAAATAAGGCCGCAATTACGCAATTACTATGGGAGAGAAGCAACGGGGAACTAGACTAACTTACTTTTTTGAAGGTTCTTGCCCAACACTGGTTATCACATGAGGACTACTCAGGTTTTACACTCACTTTTATGTAACTTTTTCTTTGCCTAACCCCCCCAAAAAATCAAACAAACCTAATTGGCTGATATTGCATGGTGGGTGGCTTCTTTAAATGAGTTGTTCATATAAATTAGATGAAGTTGGGTGGAGATATCCTTCCCTTCCATTGTTTGAACTGGGTCACCAGTACCAGCTTCAAATTTCTGCTAAAAATACAAAACTGATTCTCCAAACCCATCCTCTTCCTCTGTGGACAATATTTTTCAGTCAGTAGTTTTAGATTAGAGACACTTCACAAGTTAATTTCTACTAAGAAAATGGACCATTCTTTGTGGTTTTTTGAGTCTTTTTTTAGATAAACGTCATATTAGCATATCCTGGACACGCCACTTTTAATGGAGCGTTTCCTTTGCTGTTGTTGCTTGTCATGGGCAAACTCTGAGAACTCTCTTCCTCAGTTTGCTATTTTTCATGTCGAGGATTCGGCTTCCTGTTGCTTTGAGAACAATGGACTACAGGTTGTGCCGACAAATGTGCACATCTAGACATAAACATTGCCATAGCTTTGAACGTATGCTCACTTGTCATATAATTTGTTTCATATCGCTGGTTATGCTGAATCAAATCAGGATTTAGTAAAGGCTTGTCCTTTTTCTCTGAATGCAGAATGTTTGGCAATCTGGTTTTACAGATGGCATCTGGAAACATTGATTGAATATAACATATAATTGTAAAATATTGACATGTTCTGCATTTCAAAGCAAAGAAACAAAGATATTTCTGTCCTGTAGCTTGCAGGTGGTGTGATCCTAGGAGTGGCATTGTGGCTGCGCCATGACAGCCAAACCAGCAATCTTCTTATTCTTCAATTTGAAGATCAGCAGGCACCAGGAACCTTCTATATAAGTGAGTAAACACTACAATAACAAGGTCTTTCTCTGACAAAAAAAAACACATGTAAGAGCTTAAAATGGCTGAAGTAAAACGTGTCACAGCCCTTGTATTACTAACAATTATCAGTTGGAAAAAGGCAAGATTAATGAGGCACTATATCCCACATCTGTGGGATTTATATGGAGTTTCAGAACATACACAGTGTGTGTAAATGTAATTACTGATGTGTATGAGAAATGATTACGGTAGGTTGAAAATATTATGTAATTTAGCTACATTGTAAGGCCGTCTTAAGTCACATCCTAACAATGTGACACAAAGGCTAAACATGAGTCATATCCGTAGCTAATTCAGTAAAAGGTGAAGGTGCTGGTCCCAGCATCTTCCTTGGCCTTCTTCTGCACTAGCACATATAAGTACCTGTAAGAGTAGCCTGGTCCTCCCTTTTCTTCTGAGTCTACAAAACTCTTCTTTTCTTCTCTTCTTACTGTCTACATATTTTATTCTGCACGGGGCTCTCGGTGGGAATCTGTGCCCTTCATGGTTGACTAGCCCCATGTGAGAAACCATGTGAGAGTCGCTGAAATAGAAAGAGGGGCAGAGTGACCCCTTTACAAAAACATCCAGGAAACAGGACCTACGTAAATCCGCATATAGAAACTAAAGTCCAGGCTACATCAGTTTGACTTATCTGGGCTGTCACTGGGCCGACGCACAGGTGATGCACTCTAACCCGCAGGAGCAGACGGACACTTTCAGCTGAATATTTTAACAGCCAAGGCTTAAAAACTCCCAGCCTCTGCACTTTGAGGAGAGGAGCCAGATGGTTCGACAGATGTTGAAGCGTGGTCTGTATGGGGAGAGGAAAGCAATATGACACGGAAAAACGCAAATATGTTAAAAAGTGTAACAAAAGGAAAAGGGAAAAATAAATAATAGTAAATAGTAAAATAAAAGTAAATGCAGTTACTTAAAGTATAAATTGTTCATAATAATCCATGAACAACAACATAAAAAATCATCAGGTAAAACTGGTAATTGATATTTTTCTCATAAAAGATCGATATATCAGTTGCTGCAGTTGAAATATTTTACAATTCAATAAAAATAGCCTATTAAAACAACAAAAACAATTCAAACTGTACTTAGCCTATCCAAAAAAGTCTCCTCAGTGTGTCAAAATTCAGCTAACTTTATGTATTAGTAAATAATAAAGTAAATTTGACTGTTTAAGACATGAAGGTAACTTGTGGTTGGATTAGACTTAGATTTAGGTTTTTAATTATGTAGTAGAAACAGAAAAGTTTCATTGCCTTTGTCAGTTAACACGTTTCACAATTTGGTGCAAACATATAACAAGGAGAAGGCTAAAAATATAACTGTGTGGAGTGTAAAAGTATAATTTAAAAAAATAATAAAGAGTTTTAAAAGGCTCTATGTCCCAACTTTTGGCTTTGTAATTATATTTACACAGAAAGTAACGATCTACGATGCAGAAAATACAAACCTTTAACTGACCTGTGCAACCTGACATATGCATATATAGCAACACTGAACCATTTCATCATCCAGGCCCGTTGTGGCAGCCATGTTAACTGAGCCCATTAATTTACATCGGGACTCTGCCTCTCTCCCATACTTACCCCGGGCTAAGTACAAGGAGTGTATGTAAACCAGGGCTTTTTATAGAGTAAGGGCTGTACTCTGGATTTTAGAGTCAGAAAGAGAGGCCCACCCAGGCGAGATCAAGGAGAGTCTATTTTTTGTAAACGTTGTACAAGGTTATTTGAATTATGCAGGGGCGTATGTTAGCGCTGCGTACATCTGCACATTATCCTCCAAATTAGAGTTTGGAGTGGATGTTTTTAGCATGCTGGCCTGCAAAAGTGGTACTTATGTATGAAAGGAAATTCTGCTCTTTAGGCCTGAAATTATTATTCGTTGCAATTGCCTGTTGGTTAGTGAGACAAGCGTGTGCAGATGTTTGACACTGTACAGTCAAACTTGCCTTAAGGACACTGTATCTGTACAATATATCAGATATTCTGCACAAAATGGAAAATGGAAACCTGTCTTTACAGGTGCATAATGCTTCTTAAAAAGTGCACTATGTAACATTTCCAGTGGAGGGGGGTCCACCACCTGCTTGTCTCCATGAATTGTTATTTCTTTGTCTGTACTATGTTGCACAGTATATATTAAATCTATCTATGAGAAGGTTACAGCACAACGCTACGTTGCAATTCAGATCTGTGGAGACTCACACCTATTTGCAGAAAAAAATAACTGTATTTTTGTGCAATAGAAACACCCATAATGAATAAATGCTGTATATATTTTATTTCATACCATGGAACATTCCTGGAAAAGCAATGGAGGCAAACAGGCATCGAATCCTCCACCAGAGCAGTTGCACACTGCACCTTTAACATTTCCAAACCATAACACTGGTTGGTGTTGATTGTAAAATGTAAAATGTAGTGTTCAATAATGTTATTGTAAAACATGATTTGCTCAGTTTAAATTAAAATGTTGGCCTCTATATTGTTTTTATTTCACAATAGTTCATACTTAACACATTATTTGTTCCTAACTTTGTTTTCACTCTAGTTCCAGTAAAGTAATTGCTTTGGTCTCTATTTATATGGTAAACTTTTTTGCCATTTTAATTAAGAAAAACAAGAAGGTTTTAGCTTCTGAGCCCCCTCCACCTTTCTATGTGGTGATTACACGGCGAGATAATAAACGGACTTCCCTGGTGGTACAAAACGGTCTCCTTAAGGCCTCAATAGCCCTAAGACCTCGCAGGTGTTGTCATAGTAATGCAAGCCAGCAGAAATAATGTCGGCTTTGGCCACAGTGCCGGGTTACTGGCTCTGGTATAAGCTGTTCTTGGTTCAACAACACAGAAATACACTAAGGGTGAATAAAAGAGAGCAGAAAAAGGGAGAGAGAGAGAAAGAGAAAGAGCAAACGTTGTAGGCATTGCCTGACAGACAAAATACAGGCTGAGCTGTCAAAGGGCCTCTCCCAGTCGGGGCTTTTTTACCAGCGCTGTCTGTCTATGCTGCCCTGCATTAGGTTGTGTTTTATTCCCATAGGAGTAAGAGTAGAAAGGGAACAGAAAAGAGAAAATGCCCCCATGCCACTGTGCTAAAAGGACTCACTAGTTGGCCTGATGTGGGGAAACTAGTCATGCGGATAAAGTGCTACCACTCATGCACTTCATTTCAGCTGGTTGATAATTAATATTTATAAATAATTCAGAACTCTCGACCTGTCATGGCATCATTTAGACTGAAGCCTCTAATGCAAGGAGCTGGCGTAGTATTATTAATCCTGTTCATGTAAGAGCTTTTTATGCATTACTTTGGTGCAGCGCCAGCAGGGTCGGACTGGGACCAAAAAACAAAAACAGCAATGGAGTTGAGGACTCGGGGGGTTCAGCGACCTGTAACCGGCTCTGGTTTGGTCTCCATGACGATAGTAAAGGTTTAATGCCGTACTGTGAAACATTCCAGACAAAGCAATAGCATCTCCATTGGGAAAAGCAACTTACAGAACCGCTACTGGAAAACTTACACAGTGCACCTTTAAAGTCATAGTGGTAAAAAGAATTTGCTGGGATGAGTGGTTAATAGAAACAAACTTACATTTTATTTTAAATTAAGTAACTTTCACTTAGTCAGCATAGTCTACCTCTGCTTTCCTAACCAACTGTCTTTAATTTAACAGAATAATAAATGAAAACACACTTCAGTTTCCTGGTAGGGCTATGGCTCAAGGTCAGAGGTCACGGTGGTGTTGAGGGGTCAGGCAGACACTTCCTGGACTGGAGCTGCCTCTCCCTCTCAAACCGGATTTATCTGCAGGATGTCAATACCATCATGTCATCCAACAGCCAAGGCAAGAGGAACATCCAGGAAGTCCATTATCAACAATGTAGCCAGATCAATGTGGAGAAAACGGAGTCTTGGCTGGACGTGCTGCCCTCTAGTGGCAAACACAGGATGTAAATCCTTGTTCTCATGTGTGTTTTGCAGGTGTGTACATACTCATAGCCGTGGGGGCCATCATGATGCTGGTGGGATTCCTTGGATGTTATGGAGCCATTCAGGAATCACAGTGTCTGCTGGGAACGGTAAGTTTCTTCTCAAACCATAGTACTGTAAGAAGAAAAAGTGTGTAGTTTAAAGATTTTTATTTTATATGCCATTCCCCTGGTTTGGACACACTCTTATTCACTGTTTCTTTACTACTTTCTACATTTTAGATACATAAAGAAGACATCAAATATATGATGCAAAATACATGGAATTATGTAGCACAGAAAAAAAGTTAAATAAGTTGAATATTTTATATTCAAATGTTTACTTTTAATCCATGGAGTGGTTAGCTGATTTTGTGGCTGCCTCACTGACACACTGAGCAGTTATTTAAATTGTATTTATTTTATCTATTTTAGTTCAGTTTTTAACATCATATTATGGAATTTTAACCAACTAAGAGGTGACAGTTGGATTGTGTGAAGTCGAGTGTTTTTCCTGTGTCCATAGAGACACTAGCTAAGGAACTAATTAAGTAACTAGCTCTGGACATTTGAGATGCTACAGGCTTTTTATGTGGCAGAAGAGCTTCCAGAGGAAATACTTTGAGGGAATGAACCATATTCATTAGTAAAACACCAGAGCAGAGTAAGAATGTGGCCTGTCCTGCCCTGACACAGATCTGCTGACCCCACCTGTACCTCCCCTACCTCCCCCCAACCAGTTCTCCAGTTAAACTGCACTGATAAATGTGTAAATGTTGCAGCAAAACTTGAATTTCCCTTGAGATCAATAAAGTATCACTCTCTTTCAAAGTAGGCACCCTTTGCCTTGTATTTTAGCCTTTATTTATTTATTTGTTTGTTTGTTTGTTTGTTTGTTTGCTACATTCCATATGTGTTCACTTTTTATGCCTGTAGTGAGAACATGTAAATAATCAGGAAAAATAAAGAAAAGAAAAGCTCCAAAAGCTTGACTGGTAGCGTACAATAAAAACATAAACATTGTTTATAATCAAGTACATGAGCGTGACAAATAGAGACAGCAACGCAGTCTTGTGTTCATAAAAAAAGTTAGTCTTTTTGTACAGACATGAATCTTATTCATTTACACACACACACGCACACGCACACA
>KN495091.1:0-34632 GCA_000787155.1 Scartelaos histophorus | reverse complement strand
AAACACAACATGAAGGTTGGTTGTCTTATAACAATATAGAGGCTTTATCCTGACAACAATAATGGTGATAATAAACAAATACAAGAATTACATTGAGCAAAGGTAGATAAATTATGGCAAGTTATTATGGTAAGAAAATCAGTCCACATTCACAAGTAGATGTGCAGTTATTCAGCAATGCTGATACATTGCCATACATTATTATATTAATGTAGTAACCTACGTTTTTACTTTTATTTCGGCCAGTGGATCGTGGCGTGTGTTCACTGGAAATGAATTGGGTGCATTGCTCGGTTGGTGGATGTTCTATTGCTGGAAACAGCAGAATACTGATGAAGGAGCAGTGAAAAACCTCTACATGCTGTCGAGCACTGTCTCATCTAAAATACTGCGGGCCATTGCTGTGAAGGAGGGATTCCATTTTGAGGTTGGCTTATTTTTTGTGTTTTATTTATTCAT
This sequence comes from Scartelaos histophorus, assembly GCA_000787155.1. Classification (NCBI taxonomy): domain Eukaryota; kingdom Metazoa; phylum Chordata; class Actinopteri; order Gobiiformes; family Gobiidae; genus Scartelaos; species Scartelaos histophorus. The sequence goes on along the minus strand of KN495091.1, from coordinate 34,173 downwards.
TCATTCATTAAATAGAATTTGGAATAATAATATTTCAATATTATAATATTTTTGACTATAGGAAACACTGACAGGGTTCAAGTGGATGGGCAACAGAGCCAGAGATCTTTTGGACCAGGGAAAGATGGTTTTGTTTGCATTTGAAGAGGCCATAGGTATGTCACCAAACATGCTCCAGCTATGGGGTCATTCATGTGACCCAGCGAAACATTCTACTGACTGAGACAAACCAATGTCTACACTGTGCCCTACAAACTTATACACATATACTGTCTGTGCACTTGACTGTACACTGACTGTGTGAATGTTTGCAGGCAGCAGGCAACAACTCCTGTTAGGAACATCTCAAAGAACAATCACTGTTAAACAGTATTAAACAGTCCATCAGCAAGTCCTGTGCAAATAATCACATTTTAATCCAAATGAGATGCAATTGTTTCAAACACAATCACAAGGTCTACTACTTTTGTCATTATTATATTACAAAGATTTCACTGTAATTTATGTTCATGAAAGTAAGATTGAAAACAATATTTTTTTTTATACATGAACATGTTTTATTGAAAATTGTGACTGATACTAAAATTTATTTTATTTTTTTTATTACTTATCATGTCTCCCAGCCGCCCACATTATTGGTGCTTGCTTAATTTTTTGTGAATCAAACAATCAGCTCATAGTTTGATTAAATGAACTCCAACAGATGATATGGGCAGTGCATTATGGGGAATATACATCAGTCAATCAATCATTGCATTTATATAGTGACTTGCAGGACACCCAAAGCGTTTTACAGTTCATTAATCATTCAGTCCAAACTCAGTGGTGGTAAGCTGCTATTCACTGCACTTCACTGTCTGTATAATTGCTGTATGTTTATGTATTGGGCCAGTGCCATATTAGAAATGCTTTGTTAATAAGGCTGATCTGTATTGACGCAGTAATTCAGGGTATGACAATCACATTGCTCAAATAGTTTCCATATAACATGATTCGCTTTAAGTAGCCTCTTGCATCAATGACTGACTGCAGCAGCTGCAAAAGTAAATGTGCATGTGTCTATATTCTTATTTTACAGGTTACATGTGTAGTCCTTCTGTGTTGGACAAGGATGGAGTGAGTGCTGCTGCAATAGCTGGAGAGATGATTTCTTACCTGGCAACCAAAAACACAACTCTTTCTCAACAGCTTACAACCATCTTTAATGAGTAAGTATTTAGACTTTTGGATTTAGACGTTCAGACAAACTGTACAGAGCCATGAGGGAAATTATTTAGACACAGTAGTTCACAATCACAATGTATTATAATAACAAGAGCGAGAGCCTGCTGTCAAATAAGATAAAATTATATAAATGTATTTGTACAATGTATATGTACAAGTAAAATCAAATCTAGTAATACAAATATATCTCAGCTATTTATATAAACAACACATGACACCTGACAAACTGCACTAAATGGTATAAATATTTTTGTCTGTTCCGTTGCAGTTATGGCTATCACATAAGCAAGAACTCCTACTTCATCTGCCATGACCAAGATGTGATTCGCAGTTTGTTTGAACGCCTGAGAAACTACGATGGACAAAAGGACTCTTATCCGACTGAGTGTGGTCGCTTTTCCATCACTGCTGTGAGAGACCTGACAACAGGCTATGACAGCAACCAGACCGATAACAAGGCTGTAAGTGAGAAGGGTACTCAAAGAAACAATGTCACACTGTAGCTTTTCCTTGTTAAAAAAAAAAGTTTGAATGCATGATAATTTTGTCAAAAAGCAAATTGGAATAATATAATTTGGAGTAAATTATATGACCTCTAGATTCTAGGCCATCTGTATCAACATGGGCCATGAAAAAACTCAATCTCTCTCTGGTTTAAACATATTTCTGTCTTTTACTTTCTCAGGTTCTGCCCACCTCCCGTTCAAGTCAGATGATAACTTTTACTTTTTCAAACGGTGGAGTCGCCACTATGAGGACCAGTGGCACTGAGCCTAAAATTAAATACTACACTGAACTGTGCACTGCTCCTGGAAACAGGCAAGTCATTTAAAAAGGAAAATCTTGTCAACCCATTACTTGTATATAATAGTGTTTTTTTGTTTTTTTTTTCCCCACAATAAGTGATGTGACCAGTCTGAAGAAGGAACTGGATGAACTGGTCGATGCCATTGTTGAACATTTCTTCCAACCACAGAAGAATAAACTGCAGCCAAAGCCAGTGTAGCATTTAGTACATTTCCAAATTGAGTCTGTTGTGTTTACAGGAAACACACTCACGGGATTGTTCATGTTTGTCATGATACACGCAGCATTGTCTCTGATGGACAAGATTTTAAAGTGATCTGATATTACAGAACTTATGCCACACACTGTCATAAGTCATTCCTCTTTAGCCATTCCTGAGTGTACTGTTATTCTGAATTCACCAATGCTTCATGTTAGCAAATATTTAGGTCTATATACCCCATTGCAATCTATGTAAAAAATAATATCTTTTTCAATGAAAATATAACAAATATATAATTTCATAGATATATTTGTATTCTGTTGATGTTCATTGCCAATTTACTTGCCACCAACTGTTCAAACGTTAAATAAAAAGCCGTTTAATTTAAAGCAAGTGTGTTTTTTATTTTTTGTTTTTACACAACAATACTGGCCTGTCGCCTGCTGTTCCTGCGAGTAGCATGCGCGCCTGTCACGCTCAATCTAAACGCAGGGGGAGAAGAGGGGGCAGAGACGAGCCTGTCTCTAAATTTAACTCGTACCAGAGGCCAGTGGGCAGGCGCTCGTCAGACCCACGCTTCCTGTGTTTCGGAGCGTCTCTGTGGGTGCGCGTGGGTTTCTGCTCAATTTGCATCGTCCTGAGAACAGGTAAGACGCGCGAGGTCAACTATTAGTACTTTCACTTACTTCTTAATGTGCATGTGTGTCTGTGTTCGTAGACAGCAAGTTATCCGACAGATGACAGGTGTTTTGATATTACGGTATAAATAATTCGTTATTTCATTTTCAGGCAAAATGTAGGCAACTTTCATTTAAAAAGTCATTTAAAGCGCAAGCCTTTCTAATATTGCATAACCCCAAATATTGGTGTGGAGTAAACACGCGTCTCTGCTCCAGTCAGGGTGATCACAGAATACCTGACATGTCTTGTCCTTGAGACTCCACAGAGTAGGTCAGTCGCCAAGGCCACGTGTGTCATGTGTAAACAACAGCAGGTGGTCATAGCTGTATCCTTCAAATGGCCCTTTGACTGGTACTGTACTAAAGCAGATATGTTTTTCTTATGTGTTCCAGGTAAATCAGATGCGCACTGCCCCTGTCCACCCAAAACATGGAGGGGCTTTTCTTTGAGGTGAATCCCAGAGGCAAACCACCTCGTCTCCAGTCTCGTCTCTCTTCATATCACCATTCGTGTCCCTCACTTTCAAACCTCAGCTCCTCTCTGGTGAGCTCTGAGAAGTATGACCGAAAGAGAACTGCATCATGGGGAGGAACGGCAGATGTGGAGGAGGAAGGGGTACAGTACAGACTTCAGCTGGTTGGCTCACTACCCGTTCACCACCTGACCACGATGCCCATGCTGCCCTGGGTTGTGTCTGAGATCATGAGGTCCAAGAGGGGGAGGTCCACTGGAACAAAACCAACCACATCTGGATGTGATGTATTACTCTGCATATCTGCGTCGTGGGTGCGCTGTGTGTCTGCGTCTGTGGAGGGGGTTGAATGGCATCCCTTGCGGCACACGGTCCTGTTTCAATGTCAGCCACACCAGGTGACTAAACTGCTTCACAACAGCCAGGAGCCCAACAGTTTTGGCTTTCTGGTCAAAGGGTTTTCATCATGTGCCTGCTACGTCTTTCAGTGCAATGAATCTACCAAGGTATGAGCACAAACATTTATATTATAATGAGATGGCTGTTTAAAGGTGCACTGTGTAACTTTTCAGTTTGGGAGTTTGGAGATGCTATTGCTTACTTGATGCATTGATTCAATTATGGGTGTGCGCAAAAATCAAAATTCACAGATCTCGCCTATAAATTGACTTGGAGGTATCTCCTGTTTTCTGTGGATATTGAAAAGTTTAAAGCCATACTTTGGAATATTGGAGATACAGCAATAACATCTCCACAGAGACAAGTAACTGATGAGCCCTCTACCAGAAAGTTACACAGTGCTCTTTTAAAAATGTGTGCTAACCAATGTTTCTTCCAGGATTATACCAAATTAGACAAATTTGAAATATGCTTCTGTTTGATAAAAGACATGAAAACATTTAGTTGACATGGGGTGCAAAGCAAAAACAGTCTTTGTGGTTGTGGTGGGTGTCAGACATTTGATCATTACATACCCATGCACTGCATACCAACAACGTAGGCACCCAAATGTCACATGTGAAGATTGCAAAGCCTATTAAATAGAAAAGTAAAAATATATTTGTAATTATGAATACTTTATTATACATTTGTAAACATGTATAAACAAGATATATTATACATGATACAAATTTAAAAAATATGCTGCTGATGGACTCACAGTGGACTAATCATACTGTAGCAATGAAAAAACTGGAATCTGCGAGTATTATTATTATTATTTCTGCCATATTATAAAAAGCTTATTATATTACCTCCACATTGTTCATAATAAATAAAACAGGTAGGGTGTAGTATTTAAAATTGCCCACTAGATGTCACTATTCAATACATTTTTGTAAGATTAATTTGATCATTTGCATGTTTTTTGTATCTGTTAGAAATTGTTCAGAACTTCGTTCGTCGATCATTCATGCATGCATGCAATATATTGACCAAAGAATCGTGTAGTTAAAACTTTCATATACCTCCACCTGTTCCAGTTACTGTGAGCGCCCTGTAGCCCATGTAAACTCCACATGTGCCCCTGATCTATGTCCTGTACCCGCAAACAGTTCCCAGGGGGTTTATCACACAACGGGTAAACTACTGGAGACCACCGCCTAAACGTTTGAGTGCCCCGGGAGGAACTGTTTTCAGAAAGTACCTCCAGCTCATTGGTAGACATCTATCATCAAGTGGGACAAATTTGACAGGAAATTAAGCAGCGGATACTTTCAAAATAAAAGCGAGGCGCGTGCTCTGTGCTGAGCGCGCGCGGTGCGCTCTTACCGTGACACGCGGTGCGCAGCTCGTGGCGCAGCTCTGCACTTTCCTCTAAACACTTGACTGGAGTCGAAGGCGCTCTCCACTCCTCGCCTCGTCTTCTGGGAAAGGAAAGACAACTTTGAAATGAAGTAACCGCAGGTTTAAGGGCGATCGGGAGCGAAGAGGTGTCCGTGAGCCCCCCGCTGTTTTTGGAAAGTTTATGGCGAATGGGATGAAAGCGCGACTCCAGTTATTTAACCTGTTCAACATCAAACAAGAACAAAAAGATGATGTGAGTCCAATTCAATGGATTTGTTTAGTTAAATTTGCTATGCTAAGTTGACAGTTAGCTAATACAGTGGGATGCTGTAACTTGATAGTTAACGGATCACTTTGTTGCATTGTGATGGTATAACTTTACCCAGATGAACCCAGGCTGTTTTTAGAAAATTAAGGGAGTTAGTGAAGCTGAAAAGATACGCCATGTTTTTGGTGTTCAAAGTTGGGAAGTTGTGACATGGTCGGGAGGTCCTGACTCTACGCATTATTAACAGTGGGTCTACCACATTATATATGTGCATTGTAATGTTCATAACTTATAACTCTTCTTCCACATCTTCATCATCATAAAATTGGTTTGCAGTGATCACGTGGTTAGCAGCAGGTTACAGTAAAAGGCATGGCTCTGTAGTCTTACTGTCACCTATAGGCCTAAGACAATGTGGGTAACATTTGTCAAAAGCCAACCAAACTCCTAGTTAAGAATTGTTTGAACAATATACAATGACCTCTTTACTTAGTTGTTGTTTAAGTTTTGTTGTGACCCAGAACGAAGATGAGAAGAGTACAACATGTCTCTCTACATATTATACATTCACATACTAGTTTTTGCATTTCCTAGACAGGCTGACAAATAGGGCACTCTGACTTGAACTACTGACTGGTGAAGAGATCCACATGAAATTCCAGTCTGTTTAGCTGCTTAACATGACTCATGGTGATGCCTCCAGATGTATTGTGTCTGAGAGTTCCAAAGCACGACCAAGTCCATTGGTTCATTGTGGAGAACATTTTACATAGTCTGTTCAGATCATTTCCTGGGCAACTTGTAAATTCTTACTCTGAAGTGGCTCCATTTTCTTTGAGTAAGTGCTTGAGTTGTGATATCATTTTATAATAAATAGACAGATGTGTAGTCAAAGTGTTCAAGATTTTCACCTGCTGTTGTTCCTCCTTTTAATGTTCCAAAGGCAACCTCATTTAACCTTTATATGACTGGGTCCAAGATTCCAAGAATGTATTTTTCAAGGGAAACTTGGCCAAAAAGCACCTCAGCAGACATAGGTAACATGACAGATTACAAATTTAATAGCATCATAAAGTTGTTTGATACACACAAATGCTTCAGTATAAAAAATCTCCATAATAATCTAGACAAAATCTGTTGTTGATAGTCCATCAGTGTCCGGTTTTTAGGTTTTTGTTGTTTTCTCTGAATTTGTTTGAAAAGATTACATGATCTATAGATTTTTAGACAGCAACTCAAACATCTGTTTCCTGACCTGACTCAATGTTTACCCTCTCTTGTCCGACTCAGCAGAAGAACTAACCTTATCAGTCTTTGATTTTGCTTATTTGATTGTACACTCATCTTATTGCTTGATCTGTCTTTTTTAACTGAGTTTGGTGAAGACATCACCTGCCATATCTGTTTATGCAAGTAATGTGTTTTTGTCTGTTTTATGGTTTGTGAGCTGAACTTTGAACTTTTAAAGTGCTGTCTCCCCTGGCTCCAGACACATGACTCTGGGAAATATATAGAGTTTTTCTTGGCTGAATGTGTCACTGTTTTTAAGGGACATTCCACTTCCAGTTTTAGCGTCATCATTATTCTTTATTCCCGTCATTTTTGGAAAGACCCTTAATGTTTTGATAATGACCAGTAACTTAACCTTTTTAACTACTGTCTATAACTACTGTCTATAAGTAACAAGTACAAGTAACAATAATTATTATATGGACTTCTCGTTCAATACACTGTTTCAATTTTACTTTTGTGTTACGGTAATTTTGTTTGCCGCTACCAATGCCAGGTCTATCTTGAAAAAGTGATTCTGAACAACATCCTAGTGTGTGCGTAACCAAAAAAATGCACACACTAGGATGTTGAATTAATAACTTCTATGTTGCATTTACAGATGGAAACTAAGTACTAAATTGTTTAATTTTGCTGTTTTTTAAGGCAGCTTATAATTTTATGGTTTAAATCTGCTCTTGAGTTTTGTATCAATGTCATAATTGTCAATATTATTGTTTATCGTCTCTTTACTTCAGCAGTATAGCACACTTCAAATGTATCATTGTGACGGGCCTATATACAGAGGAACAGCAAAAATTTTGCCAGACTGCCACACTTCAAATGTATCATTGTGACGGTCCAACACTTAAAGTGTAGATTTTCTTATACGGAGGAACAGCAACAATTTTGTCAGACTGCAATTCAGACTCTACTGATGCACAAGCTTATGTTCTGGATTTAAATATAAATATAAATAAAAATCAGATTACCAACAGAATCACTTCTGTTGGGTAAACTTGTGCATTTGTTTCCCATGTTCTGTGAAGGTTTTATATACAGGGCAAATCATAAACCAGATTTGTAAAACTACGATGTACAGATCTTTTTACAACAACCTGAAAACTGTTGAACCTTTGTGGATTTGTGAGTCTACTGTGGTTAAGGCTTGTGTTTTTTACTTAGTCTCTGTTTACTTACAGTTTGAAGCTGTTTCATTCAAAAATGTGTGTGTACTTGATGGAAAACATTAAGCTGACTGCTGCAAAGTAAATATACCGTATGTGACTAATTTAGTGTTCCCTTCTCTATATAGCAGCTTCTGTTTTATAGTGCCCCTGCTTGTGTCACTTCCCTCTTTTCTAGGTCAGCACTACAGAAGTCTTATTTATTTCTGGCTTGAGAAGAGTTACTGAGCATTTTCACTGTTGTTCCTCTGTAAAAGGCCGAGTGTGTGGGTCACCGCCTGGGGCCCTGTCCAGCAGCTTCCTGTGGGAGTCTGACGTCATGTAAACTGTCTCTCTACAGGGACTTATGCTGCCAGAGTCGTCCTCTTCTCCTCTTGTCCCATATTTCTGTTTTAGTTTCTTCAAAAACAAACCAAACAAGACCAAACAGGGAAAAAGTACCATGAGTGCATGATTTTTGTTATTGTGTAATTAGGGAACACTTCAGATAAAAAAGTATATTTTTGTAACTGTTGCTTTTATGGGCAAGAAGTTATGGTTGGTTGGAGTTTAAGAATCTTGTCCGAATTTGTATTCGTGTGTTTTTTTCTGTATAAAATATGAGCTTTTTAGTCAAAGAATATAGGCTAAAGCATTTTTATAGCAACCAGCAACTCTTATTTATCCATTTGCAGTTCCTCTATAGCCCACAGTGTAGCACATTTGTTATGTGGTCATCCAACAATTATTATGATTGCTGACGGTTTAAAATATAAGGTATACCTTAACCTTATACTGAAAAAATTATAGGCGTCACAGTTATTGGAAAGTTCTGTTTTATCTAGCAAATCATTTTTAAAAGGTTTTCTTCCTCTTAGTCACTATAAAACCCCCACCCCTAGAATCATGCAGTTAAGTTCAAATTAACATGAATAAGTTGAGTTCCCTCTTTATTTCAACTCTATTATAGTGAAAACCACAATTAACTTTGGTGTTATTATACTTAAATCAACTTATTCTTTGATGGTGATTTATCACTATTGACAGTACTGTTCATTGTTCTGTTTTTAGCCATATCAGCTGAGGAACTTATATTGTAGCCCAAACACACTGAGAGGGCTATAAGTGGTTTCTCAAACAAAGAAAATACATAAAGTATGAGAGCAGTAGCAGCTCAGGTATGTGCCGCAGACTGTAGCATCCTGGCAAAGTTTTTATGAATAACACAATTCAAGCTTAGACAAGATACAGCAGGACAGGACTGAAACAGTGAGTGTGTGTGTGTTTGTCTGTGCGTGTGCGTGTGCGCGAGCGTGTTTGTAGATTGTGAAGTAGCTGAGGCATGAGATCAAATCTGACTCAACCATTGCTTCTGCCTGTAGCCTGACACCTTCCTCCTTTTTGTTGTCTTTGCGATGCACCTCAGGCTTTTCCAAATTAGGTCCACCACCATTTTGGGGACAGGCGCAGTGATATGATGTCATGCCAGTTAATGATTAAACACTATTTATGCTTTGGAGTGTACTGAGTGTTTTCCTCATTTAAACCCCTGTCTTAAGTAGCAGTAGCAAAGAGCCAAGCTCTGTTAATGGAATTTAGTCATGGAAATACTGGACAGAAAAAAACGATCTTTGTGAGTGAGCTGCTCTGTCCTCTCTCAACCCCCATCTCTCAAACACAGACTTTTTCATCTATTTCAGTTCCCTCTTTAAAACAATAGGAAGTTGTGCTGTGCAGGTGTCCAGTACTGTATGTGACTGCTTTCAAACTTATCCTTGTTTGATCCCAGTTTATTTTTGAAGTAGTTTTGTTTTTGTTCGGATCTGTTCCTGATTTAGGGATGTGTGTGAACACAGCTTTAGTTATGGAGTATTTTTGCTTTGGTAAACAATGCTAAACGTTTTTAAAGGGCATGGCTCTGGAAATATATATTTTTAATCTCCTGTGATTAAGGGATCATTGTTAACTATAGCTTTGCCTATCTTATGTGCCAGTAAATAGCCACAGTGAACTAATAAAGAAATTATGTGGAAGACAAGCATAAGACAATAGCCCAATGTACGTATAAAGGTATAAAGTCTAATCTAAGGTGACTACAAGGACTACTTTGAAAAACAGTCAAAATGAACTTTTTCCTATAAAGGACAAACTCACAAGTTCTGCTTTTGGGGATGACGGCTTTCTGACTCTGAGCTACAGGTTTGCCAACAGAGAACTGTGACTTTGAGGCTGGCCTTATGCTTTATGTATTTAGTGTGTAAAAACACCAGACCCCATTGAAGGTCAATCTTTTAGACATGTCAGAAATATACATCTGACCTTTGGTTCAAGTTTCAAGTCCAAAACTGTAAACTTCATTGTTACAGCAATCCTGGATGTCCTCTGCTGATCACAAAACAAAGGCTGCCACATTCTTTGTACTCACTCAACCTTTTATGCATAGTTGCAGTAATCCATTTGTGTTGCCACATGTGCCTGTATCTTTAACATTTAAGGAAACAGGCCTATATGACATGTTATTTTTGAATGCAGCTTAACAGTTCAGCAATTCATTGTAGTAGTTTTTTTTTTTTTTATCCATGGAAATAGTGAAAAAAGTTTTAAAGGAAGTTGTCATTTTTATCTCGGGTTAAGAAAATTGGTGCTTATACTAATAAATGTGTGTTTTGTAGGTCCCTGAGATCATCAGTACGCTGAGGCAGGTTGGGAAAAGCTCTGCGCGCAACAATGAAACTTCTGCTTCCACATTTTCTGGAGGAAATGATCTCTGTGAAAAATCCCTCAACATTTCTTCAGTTCCAAGTGGAGCCAGCACCACGGGACCAATTTCTCCTACGGCTTTTGCCAAAAAGTTTGAGGTGCTTTTCTGTGGTCGTGTGACTGTAGCTCACAAGAAGGCGCCCCCTGCCCTGATCGATGAGTGTATAGAGAAGTTTAGCCTGCTGCATGGCTCTGGACAGAGAGAGGCCGGGGGCAGCGGGCTGGTGGGAGGACTGAGGAGGGCTCTGTCGCTCCAGTCTAATGGACTGGGCTCCACTACAAATGCAACCAAGAACCCGGTGCTGTTCAAAGGGGATGGCAGCTTCCCCTCTGTACAGGCCCTCGATGAAAATGGACTGTCCCCAGAGATGTCCAACAACAACACTACAGATGCACAGAACAAATGTGCAGGAATACAGCCCACCAGTCTGCTGGAGAACCGGACCATGCTCTTTACGGTAACTTTCATTTCAACAGATTCTCGGTCCCCTCCGAATCTAAACCCAAAAAAAAAATCTAAATTTTAGTTCCGTAGTGTTGGGTGTTGGCACTTTTAAGCTCCACTTTTTTCATGCATTTAAAATATTTAGAGCAGGGATTTTTTTTTTAAATATTTGACACATGTGCATAGTCTTAAGGTTTTGTTTAGGGTAATATATCAAAACCCCATCCAAACTGACCAACAAAAAATCTTAACACTAGTTCCTTTATGTTGTGTCTTTGCAATTGAAGGCTTACAGTTGTTTTCAATTTTTTTATTTTTTTATGTATACATATTTGACATTTTTGCAAGGTCAGGGTAATGTATCAGAATAACTGCTAGATTTGTATTTTCTTTTGATAGACTTGCAAATTAGTCATTATATAATTTATTTCTGAGTGACTCAGCAATGTTAAACGCTGACTTTGCATTCTAATGGTCTTAACTGCTCTCTCCACCTGACCCCTTTGTAATGTTGGTGCTTTGCTGCCAGAAGGGAGTTTCCTGTTTGGCATCAGGTTTGCACTGGTCACTATTCACACCGAAAGTCCCAGTGCAGATAATAATTCAATGATGTCACCACTGTGCTCAAATCACAGGACCCATATTACATTATTTTCATATTATTACATTACATTTATACATTATATTACATTTCATATACATTATATTACATTTCATATTATTACATTATTTACATATTACATTATTTTCATTATTTTCTGTTGTTTCCTCATCACAAACATACATGGAGTTGTGTTTTGTTTCATTCACACTTGTTTAACACACAAACCCTGCATATTTAGGAGTTCTTCTCTCAAACAGAAAGCACTTTGTGATGTCATGTTGTAATGCAGGAAGTGCTCCACTATTTTTAATCTCCTTACATCTTAACTCAAGTCATTTGGATCATTTCAAACCTGGAATTGCCAATCTCTACTACACAAAAGGTAAAAAGGGGCCGTTAACTTAACTACTGCTTCTTGACATCACAAGGTGGGACAGAGCATTTGGAGCTTTGGAGATGTATACAGCCTAATAAGAAATGATCACTTAAATGTGTAAATAAAACAAAATACAACTCCAAGTATGTTTTTAGGAGGTATTATAACATGGATTAAAGCTCACAATGGTCAATTTTGTGTAATACAGGACCTTTAAAAGGACATTTTACTAAAAATGTTGTTACTTTTAATGTTAAAATGCTTATTAAAAGAGGTTATTAAATCATTCAAGAAATGCATGTAAACATTTTGACCCATACATTTCTCATATATTTACATTTCTCATAGGATGTAGTGACATTTTCAAGTAACTGCACTCTTCTTGTGTTTAGGTCGGGAGGTCTCAGATTTATTTGGTCAGTCCAGACACTAAGAAAGTTGCAATGGAGAAGAGCTTCAGAGAAATCTCCTTCTGCTCACAGGTTTTAAACTTACATTTATGCTTTGTTTAAAATGTTATAATCATTTTCATATTAATGACCATTACTCTGCAGGGTATTCGCCACGTGGATCACTTTGGCTTCATTTGTAGAGAGACGGTGGAGGGGGGAAACTTCCACTTTGTGTGTTACGTTTTCCAGTGTGCTGATGAATTACTGGTGAAAACACACACTGAACAACACTGATAATGAATCACTAAATAATCATCTCAATCGAATATTTTTAAAGCCAAAGTTGCAGATAGTATCTTCCACTTTCACTTTCATATATTTGTATTACAAGTTCCTGCTCAGCTCTTAAAAGTGTGACTCATGCTGTATAATCATTACACATCCATACAAACTGCACATGTCACAACTATTGCATTATCATATCCTAACTATGGCAACCAATTACATTATTCAGGCATTGGCTTCCTTAATATCCGTGGCTGGCATCTTCACATCCATAATGATGCTCACTTCACAAACACAGTTACAAAGACATGGCATTATTTTTCGACTTAGAGAAATTATTGATCCACAAGGGAAATTATTTGGACACAGTAGCTCACATGTTGCATTAAGTATAATAACAAAGGGCAAAAAAAATAAATGGTAATATTAAAAAATAGCAAAAATAGGGGCTGGTGTCAAATGATGCAAAGTTATGTCAGTCCTGTCAATCATTATTTTATCTTTGCACAGTTTCTCCTTGTATATAACCAAGATACATTTGTTTTACTATATTACTATATTTTATTTTATATGTGCATATACATTTATACAATTAAGCCTTATTTGACACCAATCTCTTGCCATTTTTGCTACTTGTTTTCAAAGTATTATAACCATTTATATTTTTGCTCTTTCTTTTTATAATATAATGTGATGTGCCCAAATAATTTCCCTTGTGGATCAAAAAAGTTAGTCTGTTATCAGTAGCTCCAATAGCTCCTGAAAAATGATTCAAGAACATAACAAAGATCCATGCTTGCTTTGACAGGTAGATGAAATCATGTTGACTTTGAAGCAGGCCTTCTCTGTAGCCGCCATGCAGCAGAACGCAAAGACCCAAAGTCAACAGTGTGATAGTTGTCCCATGCAACAACTCCATAAACTGTGTGAGAGGATAGAAGGTAACTGAAAAATTATCTCATGAGATTTTTTTCCTTATATGTTTACATTTGTTTTGGATTTTAAAACAAAAGGTTTTTGCTGAGTGACTCCTCAATAAGCTGTAATACCAAAAAGCAGTGCTACGATGTCAACAAAACTAAAAAGAAAATGTTTAAATCTAAAATTGTGAAGTTGTGAACTGAATGGCGCAATTGATTTATTAAATATTATATTAAAATCCTATTAATCTCATCTCATAGAAATTGTGCCTTGTCCCATCGCTACTGTGTATCTAAAGTTGGATCTGATGATAGATGTTAAATTTGCCAGTTGATTTATTTGTTGACTTGTTTAACATTCTATTATCTCTAAATATTAACTTTTCTCTTTGTATATGCTGTAATTTGTAAGATAAGTTTGTGATTTATTTATTTTGTTCAGGCTTACATCCGTCCAAAACAAAACTAGAGTTACAACGGCATTTAGCAACACTGAACAACGATGACCAAGCTTCAGTCTTTGAAAACACTATGGTATGTTATTCTTCAATATCCCATAATTTTATATTTGATGTATAAAAAACTTTAAAGGGCCTATATTATGCAATTTTCTGATCTGTTATAATGCTGTTTCCTCGTCAAAAACATACCTGGAGGTAGTTTTGTTCCATTCACTCATGTATAACACAGAAAACCTGCTGATTTAGTGTAATGTGACAAAACAGAAAGTGCTCGGCTTTGTTTTTAAACTCCATTCACCTTCACAAGAATCATTTGGATGATTCCAGCCCTTGAATTGCCAGTCTCTACTGAACTAAAGGTAAAATGTATAGGTTAAATTGAAAACTAATACTTCATGATGTCACAAGGTGGAACAGAGCATTTTGAGTTTTGGAGATGTAGACAAACTAATAATACAGAATTACTCAAACCTGTGTGAATGAAACAAAATGGAGCTTTTGACAAGGTAACAACATTTTAATATTTTGTAGCTTTAAGCTCACAATAGTCAATTTTGTGTAATACAGGACCTTTAAGCCTGTTTTTCTATGTAATACAATATCTATTATTATTATTGTTGTTATGAGCTTACTAGTTAAAGTCCAAAACTATTTAACAAGAGATGGTGAATTTTTCTCATTTGAAACTCAAGTGACACCTGCTGGCTATGTAACTGCATTTTTCAATCCTTGAATATTCAGTCTATTCAATATTGTTTTATTTTTGCCACAGAGGGCCCGTCCAAAGGGAGATCAAGAGGAAAATGAACTGATAATGACATCCTTGAGAAATTTATACGAGGAAAGGCAAAAGACCCACCAGCACTCCTCAGCTGCGGACTCAAAACTGGTATGATTTATTTTTATTTAAACTCCAAACACTAGTCACAATAACGATTTTTTAAAGTATGATATTTTGTTGATTTAAATAAAGTCATATACCACTGACATAAAAACCCAAGAACAGATTTAAACCACAGAAACTATTCTAAACTGCTCAATTTTGTCAAAAATCATTAACTGCATCCTATGCTGTATATGTAATGGACAGAGCTAACATGCTAGCGGTGTTTTGAATGACTTCAATTGATCCACTCTACCTCATCCTGGTGTTTTATTGTTGCCTGTTAATAAATTCCTATTCTTAATATTGAGACTAGTTCACCCTTATAACTGCCTAGCCTTGTGAGCTTTATTAGGCTGGAGCCGAACTCTATGGGCGACGTCACACTCGCTTAGTCCAGTCCTTTATACAGCCTTTGGTTTGCATCTGTAATGAGTCATGAGTTAAGTTATTTATTCAACCTTCTGCGGCTCAAATCTTATCATATTGCTAAAAGATAAACAAAAATCCAGAGTAGTGCAAAGAAATTGTACATGTTAAATACTGACCCCAAAATATACTGTTTAATCTTTTATATATTGAAGTCGATATAGTGATTATCATGACAGGTCTACCTACTCTGATCTGATACTGAACCAATCAGCCAAATTAGGGACACATATTGATACTTAACAATGGATGCTGGGAACGTTCAACAGTTACCCTAGTGACACGATGCACACATTAGCAAATATCTGAAAACTCTAGAAAAAATACAAAATGGATTTAAACTACATATTTGCAGGGGCCTACTATAAATACAAGCGTTCATGGTTCCTGTTTAGGTTTGATTTTCAGCAAAAAGGTGAAAGTGGTTGCATCTATAATGAGTCTTACAAGGTCATTTTTCAACCTTCTGCGGCTTATATCTTAATAAAAATCTCCATAATATAAACAAAAAATCTTCAGTGGGGCAAAGAAACTTTGCACATTATAAATACTGACCTCAAAATAGATTGTTTCATCTTTTATATGTTGAACAATAAGTTTATGTAGTCATTATCGTGACAGGCATACCAAACACTACTGATCCCCGCTGTTTAATTGCTGTTATTTCTAATGTGTAGGTTTGTGTGGAGAGCCCAGTAACTGTAGAGGCTCAGCAGCAGAGCACGAGTCGACAAAGACTTGAACAGTTTAAGAGCCGAGCTAAACGTTCCCTGGCAGAATCTCTGGAAGGCATCTGGAAGGTACAAAAGCCCTGGTATTTTATGACTTATTTACTTTACTCCTATGCACTGCACTCTGAGTTACATAATGTTCTCTGTCTGTTGATAGGGGAGCAGCAAGTCTCGCACCCAGAAAGAAAACAATGAGAGGAGCTCCAGCAGCTCTTCCATTTCTACAGTCAACAGTAGTCCAGACCAGCCCTGTTCGTATGACCCCTTACCGGAACCCCAACTGCGGCCAAACAGCCCACTGAAGTATTCACAATTTATTTATTATTCTGTTGTTGTGTTATTTTCTGTTACCTCTGTAGAATTAGATCTTAAATTGATTTTGTTTGATATTATTAATTATAAATTATAAATTTACAGTTACTAGTCAAAACATGGATTAACAGTTTGGGATCCACCATCTGATTTTCTTCATGGCATTTCTGTTTTTCTACTACAAACAAAACAAGCTTTTACAAACTTCCTCAAACTTGTTTACTCGTTTCTTTGAGCTCAGATCTCCTCTTACCTCATATTTGAAAGCCCAGACATGTTTTTGTACCACTCATTTTTATATCAAATAGTCTTTATAAATCACAAACCTGGAAAACTGCATAGCTTTTTTTTACATACACACTTAAATGAGATCCTTGACCTGTACCTTTGCTTGGTTGGGGCATGACCTGCTAATTGCAATGGACTAGGACTGGGCGATATGGAAAAAAGCAAAAATGCAAAAAATATATCTTGATATATTTTGCTATATCTCAATATACGATATATATCTCGATATCTGTATAGGAAAAATAACTCCCCCAAAACTACTGTAAAAACAAAAATGTTGAAGTGCAAAGAAGTTGGCAGGCTTCTGAACCATTAAAAACAAAATAAAAATCCCTGTATAAAAATAATAATTTAACTGTAAAATAAAGGAAGAAATAAGCTCCTTTAGCAGAAAAGCTCGGGAGTTTCCTTATTTTAATAGATCCATGTTCCTAACCAGCGGTGAGGAGGTTTCCCACAAGCCACTGCACAGATCAAACCCAACGATTCCAAACACTATTGTACAAGTAATACAATGCAGCAGATTCTTCATTTAAATCTTCAGCATAAATAAACTTTACATTATTAAACTTTACAACATGTAAACCATAAACGACAGATTGTTGACGTTTTACAGAAACAAAACTTAAAACCGCACGACTCATTTGCATAAACTATAAACGCTCAAAAAAAAGTTCGCTATCAGGGCACAACGAGCTGTAAATGGCGGGAAAGGTTTGTGGTGCTAGAAACCTTGGTTAACACCATTTTTCGGCATTTAGAGACGAGTTGTGTTTCCTCCTGTTGAGGCGCCTCATGTTGAGACACACGAGGGGGAAGAAAAGCGATGAGGGCAGAACAGAGAAGCGAAGCGGCCAAATCAAGATTAAATATAAGCATTATATCGGTATATATACGATATGTCAAAATCCATATCGAGTTTTAAAAATATCTCGACATATTCGAGATATCGAGATATCGCCCACCCCTACAATGAACAATATATTTTTTTAGCTTTCCCCATCAGTATTAAACATTATAGGCTTATAGAATGTTACAATGTCATCCGAAACCCAGCAATCGATACAAGCAGGTGCCCTCCATTAGAAGTGTACTTTTTAATATTATATAGAATTTGTGTTTGGTCAATACAGTAGTGCATATTAATTATAATACTTAAGGCTGATATTGTAATTTCTTCTCCATTTTGATTATGATTTTGCTTTGAAATACTCATACTAGCTGTTTTTTTTTTCACTTACTTTTACAGATACCATAACTCCACTGGTGACCTGAAGCAACTGGATGGCTCTCTGTCCCAGTCCTCTATAGTTCCCGTTGACGCTCAGTGCTCTCAGAGTTTTCGGCGCAGAGCGAGCACCTACAGTCACCCACCCACACCATCGTCTGTGGAGTATGTGCCCGTGCTCACCGTGACCCGGGCACCACAGGATCCTTCGGCCGCCACCAAACCCAAACTCGTACGGCACTACTCCGTCAGCACAGACAGCCCACACCAAAGCAAGTAAGGACTGTTTGATTTGCTTTTTTATTAAGTGTGAGTCAACAAAATCACAGTTTTCATTTGGGTGGTGGATAATTGGGCTCTAATCAGTTTTTACAAGAGTTCATTCAGGAGTACCATGATCTGAATAAATAATTTAAATTTCTGCTAAGGTGATGCACTAATAGTAGTGTCAAAATTTGTGCCAATGCCGGGACATTTGGCAGGTCTGCCTGCTCTGATCTGATACTGACTCAATCAGCCATATTAGGGACACATATTGATACTTATCAGGGGATGCTGGGGCTGTTCTACACATATCTTTATTGATGGATTGTTCAGCAGTTACCATGGTAACACAGTGCTGAAAAAAAGAAAAAATACAAAATGGATTTAAACAACATATTTTCAGGAGCCTGATCAATATGAGGGTTCATGGTGTTTAGGTTTGATTTTCAACAAAAAAGGTTAGAGTGACTTTTTAGATTCCACACATTTATTTTACTTTATATTCAGCTGGTTTGTTATTACAAAGTTCCTATAGTGGGCATATGATTAGCCTATTGTTATGATGACAATAAGTCTAAGCATTTTAGTTTTAACATACAATCATTTTTAAGGAAGTCACCTACTGTTGGTTGATACTGGGAGATACTCAGAGCCAAAGTGTTGGTATTGGTATCTGAAGTGAAAAAGCTGTATTATTGCGTACCTAATTGTACCCAGTGATTAAATATTACGCTTCTACTAAACACACTGACTGAATGCAAAGGTTGCTGCTTATTAACTTATTACTTATTACTTTTTATTACTATTACTAATTACTCTTTTCTATTGGTCTATTGGTCATCTTTTCATGCATTAAAGGGCCCATATTACCCTATTTTCTGATCTATGTTATAATGTTTCCTCATCAAAAACATACCTTTTTTCCACACATGTTTGTGTATGATACATAAACTGTGCATATTTATTTATTCATTGTTCTTCTCTCAAACAAAAACACTCTGTGAACCTTGTGATGTCATGTGGTAATACAGAAGTGCTCCACTCTGTATTTAAACTCCATACACCTTCCCTAGAATAGTTTGGATGATTTCCCCTGGAATTTCCAATTTCTACTAAACAAAAAGTAAAAGGTAGTTGTAAACTTGAAAATTATCGCTTCATGATATCACAAGGTGGAACAAAGCATTTTGCTTTGAAGATCACAAGGTGGAACAAAGCATTTTGAGCTTTGAAGATGTAGACAGACTAATAATACTGGTTACTCAAACATGTGTGAATGAAACAAAACAAAACTGGTTATGTTTTGAATGCGGTAACAACATTTTAACATGACTTAAAGCTGAAAAGAATACATTTTCCATAATATTGGACCTTTAAGCTTAAATTTGTTTCTTTTTGACCTGCTTTTTTCTGAGTTTAGACTTGTTTCGACAAACTCCACCCTTCCTCCTGTTTCTCCCCATTCTTCAATCTCCTCTTTGCTCCCATATCACCCCTCCTCTCCTCTAACGGGAGCCAGACTGAGCAAAAGAAGGTGAGCGCACTCTACTGGCCAATTACCTGCTTTGCACAGAATACTTTCATGTCCTTTTGTTTCTTGAACATTTTAATGTCCTGTTTTACCTGTTGTCCCATTCATCATTTTTGTGCTGCTTATTTTGACCTCCATCTCCATGTTAGTCCTCTGGGTGGCCTTCGCGCTCGTCTTCAGTCCTCTTCCTCTGTCCCTAATTTTCTGAAATTTCAATTCTTGGCTCCTGTTCAAGAAAATGAGAATCCTGAAACCAAAATCAGGTACCCGCATTACAGTTCTCAATTCATTTTCCAGTGTGGATTATTTTGGATTATTTTACTTCTGGAAGCCAAACTTTTTTTATTTTATTTTGGAATTAGTAAAATCATTTTAAATGTGTATTGATGTGTCTGTATTGTTTATATCAGGTCCTGTCGGGCCCATAGACTTTTCATTGAACAGGTTTTAAATAGTGGGGAGCAAAATAAAGGCAGATCAATAATTAAATACTTTAGTTAGTAGATGTCCTGGTTCTTATACTGTTTATAAACTTCTATTACAATTATGCCTGTGCAGTTAGATGCATAATTTTCAGATTGTGGGTAATTAATTTCAGTGATAATCAATATATCAGCTACATTGTTTGCAGATTTCAGACTCCATAGAGCTTTAATGATCTGTAGTATTATGCCTTATTTATGTTCATAAATGTAAAATCATTTTATTAAAAGCATTTTATTAGTTTGATCAAGATTGATCACCATGAGATAAAAAATGTTTTTGCCGTATGACCAGCCTTGAATACAAACTAAAATGGTATATTTTTTACAAAGGAAACAGTGAAGGAAACAAAGCACAATTCTGAATGTCAAGAGATGTTCTTCTGTCCTTTTCAGTGATGTAGCAGCTTTATCCCCACCAGTACCAATGCAGGAGATAGGAGAAAGTCCTTTGCGTGGACATCGCCACTCCTGGAGACAGCAGATCTTTCTAAGAGTCGCCACACCACAGAAAGGAACTGAGGCCAATGGTGAGAAACCAGCCAGACAGAACAGTGGTGGTCTGTTACTATAATGTTTGCTTTTGCATTCTGCTACATATTATTGTTCTGCTTGAATTGTAATGTTACAAATATTCACCCTATATGCTGAGATTATGGACTCAGGATAAGCAACTTGTGTAAACAAAGAATAGTTTTCATACTTGTTGAGAACTTTTTTTCTACCACTAGAGGGCAGCAAAGTTTAAAATGTTTATACATCTGTTTAGGCATGTGATTGCTAATTCTGCAAATTCGACATAATCGCTACTAAAACATGTTTTACTAAAGAAAATATATAATTACACTGACCAAAAAGACAAAACTGAGTGCAAAATGTAACACTTTTATTGCAATGATATTGCTGAACATGTTAATAGCATTATCAAATTGTGTTAATTGTGTGAATGTACTTGTGTCATAACACCTTTTTTGTTTTGGGCTCTGTAGGCTCCGTTCATCTCAGTAGATTTGTCAGTCATGAAGAGATTTGTCTAATAAAAGGAAATTGGAGAGAGGATGACACTTAAATCCACATCAAATCTCAAACTGTTAAAACGGGATTAGCAGGACTTATTATTGTCACTGTACATTGTTTCCTTTTGAAGGGAAGCTGTATGACGTATTTTAGGCAGAAGTTGGACAGAAATTCCTGTTCCCAT
The DNA here is from genome assembly GCA_000787155.1 of Scartelaos histophorus. Taxonomy (NCBI): domain Eukaryota; kingdom Metazoa; phylum Chordata; class Actinopteri; order Gobiiformes; family Gobiidae; genus Scartelaos; species Scartelaos histophorus. Next base: position 12,707 of record KN495091.1, on the reverse strand, counting down.
TACAGAAAGTGAAATATGACTTGGATTATACTGTGAGTTCTTGCTTGCATGAGGTCATGGGTGTGTCCAGTGCTTTGTGCCGGGGGAGGTTCAAGGTTGTGTTGACTGTCCACACACAGACAGCGCCAAAGTAAAGCGCCAGTCTTGTTGACCCACTTTGCGTTTGCAAGTGAGCATGTATTTATCAGAAGGACTGACTGGGCTCTGTCTGTGTTCAGAAGGGTTTGCTCAGGGAGTGGTTTGTACCACCTCAAGTTACATGTTACGGGATTGTTTTAGGATGACTGACACGGGGCCTTGGTAATGGCTGCATACTGATCCTCAGAAGATAGCGCTTTTGTTTGAACTAATTTTTCACAGTTGAATTTAGGCCATTTGTGCGTTGGTAGATACAGTCTGTGTTTGTCTAACTAATATATATCTCTGTCTGGCATGTCTTCGCTCCACTTAAAGCATAAGGGCCTTTGTTTGTTTAGTGTTTTTGCAGGTTTCAACACATAGATACACTCATAGTCCTGTTTATGAGACACAGAGACGTCACTGTCGCTTGACCTCACCTGTTCCAATCCTTGTGCTGACAACTTCATTCAAAATAAACTACCAGTATATTTGCTCTTAAACATTTCTTGCAGATGATAGGTGTAAGACTTTCACACCTGAACCTCAGATGGCAACCTGCGCATGTGGTGTCGTTGTAACTATCAACAGAAAGTCACGCACTTGTATCAGAATAGTTGTTATGGCTCTATTCTAAACAACACTGGCTATTTTGAGGTTTGGGATCCACCCTGCACTTTGGGGTGGAGTCGCGAAAACACTTTTTCTGCGCATTTCTAACCACCCGGTAAATGTGTCCGTTTAGAAACCTGTTTTGGTTTTAAGAATATGTGTGAAATTAACTACAAAGGGAAAAGCATTTTCACTTGAACTCTTGACTTTTTTTTCCAATATTCAGTTGAATAGAATATGTGTATGTGGGCAATTATTCAAATTAATTATTCAAATTAATTATTCAAATTAATTATTCAAATTAATTAGGTCAATTTTAGGTCCATTTTCATCAGAATTTTGAAAAATAGCAAAGTTATGAAATCAAGTGTCATTATAAAATTTCAGTCCTGACATTCTTAAGAAGGGTTAATGCGTAATTAGTTTTAGAAATAACAGCAAATGATAAGAATGAAAATGTAAAGAGCTCCCTTGAAAGAGTGGCAGTCATGGATCTGACTTTGATTAAAAACAGTTAAAATCGTAATTATTCAGTGTGTGCAAAAAAATAAATATATTTATACTTTTTTTTTTAACCTGTTATTCTCTAACATTTGTACTGTTGTGCTAGTAGAGCGTGGAGGAGAGTTATGCCTGGACGGGGGTCATACGTGCTCTGGGGTGACTGCTCTGGCCTCAGGAGATCTGTCCATGAGGCCGGTGCCTGAGGAGAGGATCCGGAGGAGTCGAGATCAGCTGAGGGAGCTGTGGAGGAAGGCCATCCTGCAGCAGATCCTTCTGCAGAGGATGGAACGCGAGAACCAGAAACTCCAGGGTCAGTTTGGCTCAAGAGCAAACATGCACACACATAAAAGATTTGTGAATGCAGGTTCCACTTGAAAAACAGATACAAGGTTCAGCTCAGCTTAAAGACTTTTATTGAATTTTCTCAGCTTCTTTAGCAGTTGAAAACCTTTAAAGTAAACAAATATGAAATAAAGGGAATTTGCAGAGAGATAATGTATTAATGTATTCAATGTATTAATGTAGCTTTTAATACATACTTGATTTATTTAACATTTTAATAATTAATTTATTAATATTTTATTTTGTTGAATTTCTGAAGTGGTTAATCTTTCTAGTGTCATTGTTTAAGATGACATTTTACATGTTCCATCCATCTCCTATTTACACTGCTTTTCAGATTTATATAGTAGGTGTTTGTGTTCGTGTATTTAGTGGGTGTGCCCTAAACACATGGCCTTTCTCCTGACCTAGTTGGCACGTAACTACACACACCTGACTGACGCCTCCTGCAGTGTACACAATTGTTAATCCACAAATCACCACATTGATAGAAATTACCCCTGAAAGCTTGGGTGTGGTGAGAATGTGGCTGAACGCTGACGTTGATATTTGTGTTGTTCCCGCGCGCCTAAAGTTGCTCACGGTTTATAAAGGCGGAGTCTGTCTCATGCTCCTTCTGATTTGATATTTGCAGCTTACTTAAATCTGCAGTGAAAATGTAACTCCCATAGGTTTTGTGTATCTTTGTCCGCTGTTGGGTGTGGTGTGTTATCCTGCCCTGTGTTATCTAGGGTGGAGAATTACACTGACAGATGCAGAGAAGCGGACAGTATCACATGGACAGAGGGCTGTGGCTCACCAGCTGATAAGACACGTAGTCCAGTCATAGCTTCTTTAGCAGCATCTATTCATAATCTGGCTGTAGTGTTTTATGCTGTCCAGATCATTTCTATTTTAAAATTTTCCCCATATTGCTCCTTAAAGGTCCTAATATTATTCAAAATGTGATCTTGAGAGCTTCAAGAAATGTTCTAATGCTGATTCCTCCTCAAAAACTTTTTTGACTCTACTGAGGTAATGTACCTGTTATAAAAGTAATAGTAGGTTTAAGATAACATGTGAAAATAAAGGGCAAACATCTTTTACATGAAAAAAATTTATAGAAGTTATGCAAATAAGCTTAAGTTCTCTATTGTGCTCTTTTCTAATCTATGTGATAATGTTCTTTCCTAATCACATATTTGGAGTTGTGTTTTGTTTCATTCACACATGTTTGAGCAATTCTTTATTATTACTCTGTCTACATCTGCAAAGCTCAAAATCCTCCATTACTCCTTGTGATGTCATGTAGCGGTAGTTTTCAAGTTATAACACCTACCTTTTTATCTTTTGTTTAGTAGAGATTGGCAATTCCAAGTTGAAGTTCAAATCCAAATTTCTGTGAAGGTGTATGGAGTTTAGAATCACAGTACTTCCTGTATTACCACATGACATCACAAGTTGAAACAGGAGTGTTTTCTATTTAAGATAACTCAACCTATATATGCAGAATTTATTTGTTAAATATGTCTGAATAAAACAAAACACAACTTCAGGTATGTTTATGATCTAAGATATAAAAGTTGAATATGTAGCATAACTGTCATATTACCCCACTAGAGTCACAAAAAATCCTGTAGAACAAATTGTCCTAAAAAAAATATGTATAGCATGTTATTGTCTTCTTAGAAGTTGTTTAACAAGCATTAAAGGTGCACTATGTTTCTAGTCAAGCAGGTTACAGCACTAGCGTAGTGCAAGACGGATCTGTGGAGGATTGCCCCGATTCAACACATTTTATGTTTGAGCAACAAAAAACACCCGTATGAATAAATGCCAGATGTTTAATGCCATACTATTGAACATTTCAGGCAAAGCAATAACATCTCCATGGAGACAACCAGATGCTCAGAAATAGAAAATAAGATCAGGCAGGGAATTGAACCCATAACCCCACTAGGACTTGAGAGGGTTAACATGGGGGCTCTCCAATATTAATGCAATCATCTACATTATATTGCAGCTATAAATGGTTGAATTCCTATTTCAACATATACAGAGTAACTGCATTTCATTTCTCATTCATAGTGTTCTCCCCACAGGTTTGATCCTTGTTACTCCCCGGACACACATATCATCCTTTTGTTTTGCGGAGGTTTCATAATGTGCTTGTTGTCTTGGCGATGAGGTCACTCCCCAGCAGCTGGTCACTGGGCGGACAACACTGAAGAGGACTGGGTGGGGACCTCTAGTAGGGAAGAAAAGACAGAATGTGGGTGAAGGATGAAAAGTAGAAAAAATTGTGTAAAATTTGCCAGAAAAGAGAAATATTGTTTAGATTAATGGTTATAGTTTAGATTAATGGTTTGGAGAGAGTAAGGGTGTTTAAAAAAGAACTGGGTGCGTCTGCATTGTCTTTGATCATTGCTGTCAACAAGTAATGAAATAACATTTTTGAATTGCTGATGTAATTTGTAAAGTGTTGATGCATTGGTTAGCAGAATAGTTGTTACACAATTTGTAACTACGTCTGTACTACACTACCTTGCAGTACTTTCTAGGCCTCTGCTTTGACAATGTTTAAATCCAGACTCTTCTCTTTTATGTTAATTTTATGAGGCTTATTTATGTTTTGATCTATTTATATTGTGATTTAAAAGGTGCATTGTGTAACTTTACCGATGTTGGGTGTATTATGTTAAATTTTTCTTTCTACCATTTATTTTGTTTTTGGTGTTTTAATTTTTAAAAAATATCTTGAAAAAAATTACATTTTTATTGTAAGTGTGGTAGCTATTGCACTAATCTGACCTGTAACTTGGCCTCATGATGTCATCTGCTTGTCCCAATAGAGATATTATTATTTTAATGCCATATAGCGGGACATTCTAGGCAATGCAATAAAATCTCAGTTGAGACAGGGGACGGACCCTCCACCAGCAAAGTTACTCTTTAACTTTTACTCTTTGCACCTTTAATGTCTTTCTTATTCTATAAAGCACTGTTAACTATTTTGTGTACAAATTGTCCTTTACAAATGAACCTGTCTTGCCTAATAATGTACAATAATCTTTTTACAGATTCAGAAAATGATCTGCAAAATAAGCGACTGAAGCTGGATTATGAGGAGATCACTCCATGCCTGAAGGATGTCACTCTAGTTTGGGAAAAGATGCTCAGCACTCCTGGGAGGTCAAGGGTCAAATTTGACCCGGATACCATACATGCTGCACTCACACATGGTATGTTTTCTAGGAATTACAAGCTATTGTGTTTATTTACTTGAATAACACAGAAAATTATAAGGTGTTTTACATCAAGGAACCACTCAACCACGTGTCTTGATCAAGGACACAATACATACTACAAGTTTAGCAATATCTTGTTCTTTTTCATGTTTTTTAAGTCACAAAATAAGCAAGAGGTGTGACTTTGCTCTTATTCTCAAATATACATTCAGACCTTTACTATTTCAGGAATGTAAAAAATCTGTTTTCTGCATTAATACAAACGTAGCTGTTGACGTGTCCCTAAGATGTTTGAACAGTGTTTTTGACCCCCTTTCTCCTCCCTCCTCCCCTTTACTCAAGTCTGTGCTCTGTCCGACAGGTGTCCCGAGGCAACACAGAGGAGAGATTTGGAAGTTCCTCTCTGAACAGTTTCTTCTGCGTCAGACTGTCCCGTCACGACCTCCAGCCAATGACACTCCGTACAAAGAACTGCTCAAACAGCTCACATCACAGCAGCATGCCATCCTCATCGACCTTGGTATTATATAACTTACAACATTACTAGGCTTTGGCCTTCTTGTTTGGACATTCATTCATTACTACTACTACTACTACTACAAAAATTGAGCTGCATTAGTTAAATAGCAGAATTAAACACTTTAGTAGTTAGTTTGTGGTTGTAATAAGTAATAGAAGTTATGAATTTAACCTTCAACAGCTCATGTTCTATCGTAGTACAGAAAAATACTCAAAAGTTCCCCACTACTACAAACCTGTGCCTGTCACAATAACACATTTTGAAGTATGATATATAGCTGAAGTAAGTATGATAATACTGAAACAAATGTATACCGCAGATTTAAACCACAAAACCAATTCTAAATGCACACTAATGGTAATGAAAGTGAAACACTTTAGTACTTTGTAATTAAGTCAACTTTTTACCACTTAAATCTGATCATATAGCCAAAAAAATAACCAAAAGTCTCACAGTGGGGCTCACGGTAAATACTGACCCCCAAAAACTGTTGTTCCATTTTAAATATAATGTAAGTCAATATGTTTGAAAGAAGAATGTGTCAAATGTGTGAAAGAAAGAAAACACAACTCCAAGTATGTTTGTGATGAACATGGATCAGAAAACAGCATAATACATAAACAATATTAACAATATTCAATATAGAAATTATCGTGACAGGCCTGTACATTGTTTTACTGTCACACTACATTTGTGACACTGACACCTTTTTAGTTTTCACACCCCGTACGCCCAAAAGTCACACACATACAACGCCTATGCCCCACCCTGACAGCTCCCACATCTACACACAATAAAGGGTTGCAGGGTTGATATGGAGAAGAGCGGAACACGCCTGAGCCTTCCATACATCACAGCAGACACTTCCTTAAGGCGCAGGAGGGATGGCTGCATTATTTTAACAAACATTAAGCGCCTCCAGCACATTCCTGCCGCGCACACTCACACGGTGATCATTGTCTTCTCTCAGCACAGTAAGTCAAGACGTCCTCTGTCCTAAACACACACTGCTGTCAGCCTTTCTAAGAATGCCTCTCCACATCTCCCAGACCCTCATTAAGTTGTCATGTGTGAAAAGAGCAGGTCCTGTGCAGCTGTACATGTTTGGTCTTTTAGGTGGTACTAAGTCCTCTGCATAAGCACACATTCACAAGTGCTTATTCAAGTGTTTGTAAGTAAGACGACTTGGAATGGGTTGGCACATGCTTATACACTGAGCCTTTGTAACATCAACACAAAAGTGTAAAGTCTAGCATCCTCAGGCAAACTTTGGGAGACTGTACTTTGTTCCAAAACTTACCCACACCCACAGTCTCCTGGGGTAGTCAGACGATCTTTTCTGGAGATCAAATCGTATAAATCATTTTGATTAAAGCTGATATTGTTTATTGTCTTAGTCATATCTGATGGATCAATAGATTCTTTGTATGGTTGTTAATTCAGACACAGTCATAATAAGTCTGCAGTGTCTTACAAATAATGCTTTGTTTCCACCAGGTCGCACTTTTCCTACTCATCCATATTTCCAGGCTCAGTTGGGGGCAGGGCAGCTGTCTCTCTATAACCTGCTCAAGGCCTATTCGTTGCTGGATCCTGAGGTATTCTCTTTAGTTTCAGCTTTGACCATTTACAATAAACAATGTGTAAATTTGACTTGCCTGTGGGTCCGGGCCTTCGTTCCTGCTTGCTTAGATGTGTATGTGTTTGTTTGTCTAGGTGGGCTACTGCCAAGGCCTGTCCTTTATTGCTGGAGTACTTCTGTTACACATGGGGGAGGAGGATGCCTTCAACATGCTCAAATTTCTTATGTATGACATGGGCTTGCGCAAACAGTATAGGCCTGATATGATTATTCTTCAGGTAAGATTCAGCTATTGTGAGATTTGTTGAATATTGCACCAAGAATCAGTTCATTCTATTTCAGAAGATGTGCATATGCTTATTAACACATTATACACATTTCAGTTCACCCCAGTACTGTTTTATTTACTTTGGTTGTTAGGCAGAGATACTGGCACATGTTTCGCTGAGCCCTCTGTTCAGACATGTGTGCCCAACCTCATAGTCTCATGTGAACCCTCTCCATGTCTCGTGTATTCATTTCTGATCAGGCCACGCTGCACAATAGTAAAATTAGGAGACACGCCTCATATTAAGATATTGTTGCATTGTTATTTAATTCACTCTAGATTTGTCAATAAGTAATGACGCACAATGACAGATGTCCCTATCGTCACAATAGCATCTTTTCCATCACTAGTGTCCTGTTTCTGCAGCAGGTTCACTAAACCAGCCTTATATCCTTATACGTCTGTGTTGTATTTTGCAGATTCAGATGTATCAGCTGTCCCGGCTGCTCCACGACTATCACAGGGATCTGTACACTCACTTGGAGCAGCAGGAGATTGGGCCCAGTCTTTATGCTACGCCCTGGTTTCTCACCATCTTCGCATCTCACTTTCCTCTCGGTTTTGTGGCCAGAGTCTTTGGTAATAACAGGTTTTTACTTTACACCATGACGGATGCCTTTTTTATTTTATGCTCAATTTCTTTGATAATATCCTCTGACTGAACTAGACTGTCCGGCTCCTTGTGCTTATCCAAGTGTAAAACCATGTCGGTGTGTGTGAGCCTGCATCATTATTGCATTCATTGTGAAGAATTTGGTATCAAATGTGAGGCGCCACACGTTCCCTCCCTTTCTTAATCTGTTGTATGATCTTGAGCCTAGCCCTTTTCCACACCCTGCTCATTCAAAGGCCTTCACACAAATACACCTACACAGCTTCCACATATCCTCTCTGACCTGTGTTTATGTTTGCTTATACTTTTATTGCTGACGTCAATGTATTGATCATAAAAAGCTGGTTAAGTCCCTGGTCAACAGTGTGAGCTTTGCTATGACTGACTGCCTTTTGTTAACATGATACCTAGTGTGTTTTACTCTGTATTTGTTGACCTGAATCCAGCCCTCATCTTTGACACGGCCCATTGTTTTTCTCTTTTTGTCAGATATGCTGTTCCTCCAGGGGTCAGAGGTCATCTTCAAGGTAGCTTTAAGTCTCCTGGGAAGCCACAAACCTCTCATCTTACAACATGACAGCCTCGAGTCCATAGTCGATTTCATCAAAACCACATTGCCTAATTTGGGGTTGGTGCAAATGGAGAAAACAATAAACCAGGTTTGTTCTAGCACAGTTCAAGGATCTTTAGTTTTACAGTGCTTCACATATTTTAAATGATCAGAATAGTTTTACAACTGTGTCTGAACATCAACAGAACATCAAGAGACTGTTAACACAAAAGCATTAACACTGTTACAGAATGAGGATGTCCTCTCAGATACTCTTTAAATATCTCATAATGTGTGCGTACATCCTGGATGTTGTTTTGTTTTTACAGGAGTATTCCACATGGTCTGATCTTAGTGTGCATGACATTTGCATACATGACTCATTACAGTGTATTATTAAGGTTATAAATATCAGCCACTCCCAATATGTTATTTAAAATTTCACCTGTCGTTAGCAACAATCTTAAATTAATGTAATTTGAACACTTACCTTAGTTTAAATGTCTTTAACAGTTCAAATGGATGGGGCTCGGAATTGTGTCAAACATTTGTGAAGAATGCATCAATCTTATTTTTAGGAGATAACAAAAGGCAGTCAAATCATGTATGAACTTGCCTGGACTTTCCCTCCAGGGCTACTTATCTACATGCAGTGTGCTTATGTTAGCGGTGACTCACAGTTTCATAGTAATAACAGTGAATGTATGCACTAAAAGATGAGCACAAAACTGGCCCAGTTTTTTGTATCGAATAGTAGTGTAGTGAATATGTAATTTCATGTTAAGAACAATATTACAGTCTATGTGCCAAAAGGGCGTATGTGACATTTTGAGTGAAATCAAATGAAAGGTTACTGAGTCCCTATGATCCAATGCCAAAGTTATGGTCATAAATTGTTTTTACTGAACTCTTGGGTAATGCCAGATGAGTTCAGTGTTGTTTTCTGGAGACAATTAGGCCACTTCTTAACTACATAAATATTGTTGAAATTGAAATAATGCTGAAATGTTTTTTTAGGTGTGTGAAATGGATGTTTCCAAACAGCTCCAGGCCTATGAAGTGGAGTACCACGTTCTGCAGGATGAACTTTTGGACACGCCCCCAACCCTCAACCAACAGCAGCGGGCGGCACAGCTGGAACGGACCAATCAGAGCCTCCGACAGCAGAACCTGGATCTGCTTGAGGAACTTCAGGTGAATTCACAAACACTTAAAGTCTATTAGCATCAGAGAGGGGTAGAGTAGACAAAAATTGTACTAGAGGTCGGCGCGGGACAGAATTTTCAGTCCCGCTCCCGCCCATATCTGCGATATTTTGTCCCACTCCCGCCTGCAGATGGGGACATTCGCTTTTTTCTCATGAAAGGTCTTTTCATTGGAAAAAAAAAATGCACTTCTGAAGCACTGTGAGATTTACTAGTGCTGCTCTGTTCCTCTGCCATTTCTTCAGACTTTATCAAACACAGAGAAGCGGAAAGAAAAGGAAATTGTCTAAAATGTGCACGTGATTAGACTACATCCGCAAGTTTAGGCTGCTTAAAATGTTTTTATTTATGGCAAATAAAATATCCAGCACTCATATTTAGTTTGCGGAACTGCAGTTTATCATCCCACCCAGCTGACCCTGCATTGAGCTTTAAAAATGTGTTCTGCAGTGCACTGTTTTGTGTCAGACGTGCAGGGCTCTACATTGTACTCAAGTAAGAGTAATGTTGCTTCAAAATAATATTACTGTAGTAGAAGTACAAAGTAGTGATCCAAGAAATTAAATAAATTCAATTATAATTCTCAAGTAGGAGTAAAAGTATGCAGCTAGAACTCTGAATAGTACAATTTCTTTAAAAAGTTAGTGAACTAAATGTAACTAAATGTAATGCTACTCATGTCTGATTCATATAAGTAGCCCCATGTGATTAAAGAGCTCCCCGTCCTCTCGCAGGTGTCCCATGCTCGTGTGTGTAGCCTGGAGAGCAGAGTGGAGGCTCTGGTCCAGTCCGACTCTCAGCTGAGGGAGCAGGTGACGGAGCTGGAGCAGGAGAAGCAGCAGCTGATGGGCACGGTGTCACGCCTCCAGGAGCTCCTCAACAGTTTGGGAATAAGCACATCCCCAGACACACAGGCCCTCCTCCCCCCTCCCACCCGGACCGCACCTGCAAATACTGGACACACCCTTCCACACCCTCTAGCTCTCCCAGAGGACTTGTAATTTTATACGACAAATTGTCAATGCAAGAGAACATGGAATTGTTTCTACCCACAGTTTTATAAAGGACAGAACTGATTTTGCACCAAATGTATGATTTGAATTATAGCACTGACTCGCATGTCCACTTCTGTAGCTAAGCTGAATGGGACCTCTGTGTTTTTGAATGTCCAAACAAGAAGGCCAAAGTAAAGTCTTTGAGTAGAAGGTGTAAACCATAGTTTGTTTGCAATAAGCTGTGTTCAAATTAAAAGGTCCAAGATATTGTGTCTCTACAGTATACATAATTATGTTTGATTCCACTGTGTTTTGATTTTACCATTGACTTTTTTTGTTTGTTTCATTTCCCAAGTACCATGTATGCTTTAAGCCACACTTTAAGTAGTTTACCCAATGAACCACACCCATTTTACTGCTTGTTCATATCCTTGTAGTATGACATATTTGGCTAATTCAGCAGTAGCTGTAATTTTTAAAGGTGCATTGCGTAACTTTTCTGGTGGACGGTTTGTCACTTGCTTGTGTCTATAGATATGTCATTGGTCTGCTTAGAATGTTCCACAGTATGACATTAAAGCGCTCTACCTTACATTTATTCAATTACAGGTAGATTTATAGCTTAAAAATACCAAGGAAAACAAGCATTCTGACTGAGCGGGGTTGCCTCTCCGCAGATCTGACTTGTAACTTGGTCTGGTTTAGTCTCCATGAAGATAGAAATGTTTAATACCATACTGTGAAACATTCCATACTAAGCAATAACATTTCTATGGAGAAAAGCATTTGACGGATCCTCCACCAGAAATGTTATGCAATGCACCTTTAAGTTAGCGAGCCAGATCAAGCAAAGTCGGTCCCATTGTCTTTTTATAGAGACAAATCTGTGTTAATGATTTACTGTGTTGTACACTGAATTTCCTCCACAGGAACTACGTATCTGAACATTTGAAAGTGTTACTGTGTCTGTGTGCTTGTCACTTGTTCGACACTGTTTAAGATATTTTACTTGCACATTATTTCTATGTTTTAATGAATCTTCAGTATCTTTAAATATATTTCTTATTCTTTCAGCATGTGTGAAGCTTTTTTCTTCTTTTTTCGTTTACATAAGTCTCAACTTGCTTGTCACTTTCAAACTTTGGATTTAAGGTCTGAGTGAGTGGAATTATACTTAATTCTGTAGGTAAAAGCGGAGACATGTCTTGGCAGGTAACACTGACTTTTTGAAAAGGCAGAGGTTTCATAATTCAAGAAGAACATGCAAAATCTATGGGGTATGCAAATCTATAATGTTTTATTTGTTTTAAGTTTAACTACTTAACTTAAGAGCTACTTATTTGTCTGGATGCCTCAGTATTGCTGCCTGTTGTAAATCTCACTCACCAGCCAGTCCAGTCTATAAAAATGACAAATTCTTGACTTTAAAAAAAATCTTTTTTGTTTTGTTTTCACTTGTAAGGCAAGGCAAGTTTGTTTGTATAGCACAGTTCATACACAAAGTAATTAAAAGCGCTTTACAGAATAAAAAAAGATGTTAAAATCACAATATAAACAAATCAAAACATAAATAATCATAAAATTACCATTAAAAGGTGCATTGTGTAAAATTTCTGTTGGAGGGTCCGCTAAATGTTTGTCTCCATGGAGATCTTATTGCTTTGTCTGTATTGTTTTGCAGTTTGGTATTAAATCTTTCAGGCTTCATGGAGACCAAACCAGACCAAGTTACAGAATGCCTGTCAGAATGCCTTTTTTATTTTATTATATTAGCACCAGTAATTGAATATATATATAAAATTATTCAAATTATTATTATATATATTATTATAAATCATTTAAAGTTCTATGGTATCGCATGACAGGCAGAGTAGAGGCTTGTCTCTAGCTGCATAAAACTGAAACGCTGATGTGAAGCCTAATTATCGGCTTCATTAAAACGAAGCAACATTTTTCACTTTATGATCTGAATAGAGATACAACAAAGGAAATCAGGACACGCCTTTCTCAACAACTGGTGATTGACAGGTAAATTACTACCAAAGCCACAGAGCCACTCCCTGTTGACCACTAGGAATCTTCTCTTATGTGCCGTAGAAAATATCACACATG
>JACN01142528.1:0-12341 GCA_000787155.1 Scartelaos histophorus | reverse complement strand
TAACTATGACTTCTAACTTTAAAGAAACTGAGGAACAATTACTCAGTAAATTCATGACTGTTAATCGTGGTGGTGAGAACATTTTACTTAACACTGATAAGTAAATTACACCCAATATTACAGCAGTAAAATTTACATAAAAAGCGCCCGTGCAAATTGTTACAAAGATTTTTTTCTAGTAAATCTTATAAGGTATTTTTTCAGTGTACTCAACTGTGTGTATTGTGTTTTAATTGTGTATTTTTTGCCAGTTTTAACTCAAACTAGGTAAATTTGCAGCTTCCAAAGACGCCTCTGCAGCTCCTGTGTTGGTGACATCACAAAACACTGCCCTCCTTACATCCTGGTGTTTCTGATCACAAACCCACACTTTGTGAACTCGCAAATTCCTTCTTAAGCGACAGTTGCGCCGAATTCACCGACATCCAACGCCAAACACCTCCGCGCTCATTTACATTTCAGTTATATTTGGTTAGAAACGCTCTCTGAACGGTTTGTCCTTATAGTAAATAATTTTCTCCACGGAGGAAACGTTTCTGTCTTCACGGAGACCAAACCAGACCAAGTTACGGGTCAGATCTGTGGAGAGGCGACCCCGCTCACAGTCAGAATCCCTGTTTTTCCAAGTATTTTTGAGCTATAAAACCACCTGTAATTGAATAAATGTAAAGTAGAGCCGTTTATTCTAGTAAATCTTATAAGGTATTTTTTCAGTGTACTCAACTGTGTGTATTGTGTTTTAATTGTGTATTTTTTGCCAGTTTTAACTCAAACTAGGTAAATTTGCAGCTTCCAAAGACGCCTCTGCAGCTCCTGTAGTTGGTGACATCACAAAACACTGCCCTCCTTACATCCTGGTGTTTCTGATCACAAACCCACACTTTGTGAACTCGCAAATTCCTTCTTAAGCGACAGTTGCGCCGAATTCACCGACATCCAACGCCAAACACCTCCGCGCTCATTTACATTTCAGTTATATTTGGTTAGAAACGCTCTCTGAACGGTTTGTCCTTATAGTAAATAATTTTCTCCACGGAGGAAACGTTTCTGTCTTCACGGAGACCAAACCAGACCAAGTTACGGGTCAGATCTGTGGAGAGGCGACCCCGCTCACAGTCAGAATCCCTGTTTTTCCAAGTATTTTTGAGCTATAAAACCACCTGTAATTGAATAAATGTAAAGTAGAGCCGTTTAATGTCACACTGTGGAACATTCCAGGACCCACAAACCCCCAAAAATCGACACACAACACAACCCTGAGCTCTATATATGAACTTCAGAATATTCACAGCTCTTATCAGCCACCTGCAGTGTACAAAGGGTGACCTCCAGAGACTGTATGTGAAATATTTGACAGTTACAGCGACGGCAGTGAAACGTCGTGTTGAACCTCAGAACATTTCAACCGTTTTGACCTTTGACCTGAGCTTCTGACTTTAGGCTGCGCCGTATTTAGCTCTGAGAAGGTTAGAGCCGCACAGAGGGACATACGAACAAACTGTTTTATATATCCTCCGCTTTTTAAATAAGGATCTTTAGGTTGTTCGTACAGCGCGACAAACATTTGAACATTTGAGAACGAAAATGTGGTTTCCTCATCAAAAAACAGACCTGGATTTGGTGTTTTTTGTTTCATTCACACATTTTTTTTACACACAAACTGCATATTTATTCCAGAAAACACTCCACACACCTTCACTTGAACCATCTGGATCATTTCAGTCCTGGAATTGCCGATTTTTACTGAGCAAAAGGTAAAAATTAGCTGAAAAACTGCCGCTTCATGACATCACAAGGTGGAACGGAGCATTTTGAGCTTTGAAGATGAAGACAAATTAATAATGCAGGAATACTCAGACATGTGTGAATGAAATTTTTAAATATAGGACCTTCAAAAATATATACAAATCCAGCAAAGTTTCTCCACTGGTTCCAACCACAAATGGGAAGTAGAAAGAAAAAGCCAAACTTCAGCTTTTCGTTTAACTTCAGCAACTATTTCTGCAGGAATAAATGAGAAGAAACTAGATTTGGAGATTTATGGGTGGAGAAACATTACCTGCTTGTGTTATTGCTTTTCCTGGAATGTTCCACAGTGAGGATTTAAACACATGTATCTCTAGGAACACAAGCCGGCGATGGCACTTTGGGCAAGTTACAGGTCAGATCTATAATAACACCTCCAGGAGAGAAGCTACAAACGTGCATTACTAATAAAACACTATTAGAAATTAGGGCTGCACGATATATCGAAAAAATATCGTCATCGCGATAATGGCACGTGCGATATCCACATCGCAAAGATGCGCGATATTTTTTAATTGTTTAATGTGTAAATCGTGAGTTTATTGCGTTCTGGAGTTCACAATTCCGACGCGCCCTTAAACGTAATGTTTTGCTAGCTAGAGCGAGCGCGTGGACTCGCAGTGCATGATGGGAAAACACTACAGTCACCATGGCGGGTAATGAAGAAGTCAGTGAAGACGACAACAGCCAACAACTTGTGCCTAAAAAGCACAGCAGCTCCGGAATTTGGGACTTTGGCTTCAGATGGGACGACGTGTCACAGACGCAAGTGCTGCGCAAGTCGTGCCGGAAAGTTATCGCAACGTCGAGAGGAAACACGACGAACTTACACAGCCTCCTCGAACGCAACCACAGGGAGCTATACAGTGATTTTATTCAGTCAAAAACTTCAGCAATCAATGTTACGCAGGTACAGTCGCAAAAACGAAAAGCACAGACGAGCTTAAATGAAAGTTTCGCGTGCCGCACTCCTTATGAAAAACGTCATAGAGGAAAACATGTGAATGTACGAAGCATTTTTTTTTTTAGGTTAAAAGAAAATATCGCAATAATATCGTTATCGCAATGCTTGACACCCGTATCGCATATCGCATTCATTTTCAATATCGTGCAGCCCTATTAGAAATATTCAAATACTTTCTTTCTTTTTTATTACACAACCTCCACAAGTTCTCTTCTTCTAGCTCGTCGACTGTAAGTTGCAGATTCACTTTGTATTTTCCACAAGGCAAATCCACTCACGTCAGTTCCACTCGCATCAACAGCAGCTGCCCCCAGGGACCGTGACTCAGGCCTCTTCTCTTCTCCAGCTTTCTTTTGTTTCTCCATGTCTCCGCTCACCCAAGGTCAAAAGCATCAACACCCAAATCAAATACACCTCTGACGGCTTTCGTGAAAAAAATGACGTGTCCATTTTTATCTTCTGCAGGTTCTGGCACAGGATTATGACCTTTTGTAAAGCAGTAAGAGCGCGGGGGAAGTCACTGTCCCTTTAAGTGTGGAGTTATTTGCATAAACAACATTGCATTGACACGAACCACTGCAGCAGCTCTAAAAAGATATGGGGGAGGTGTCTGAGCAGATGATTCATGGAGGATACAGTTGGCCTTTAGTATCACACGTCTTAACAGGGAAGCTTCCAGATGACTGCGGGACTGGAGTTATTTTTGATAAAAGACATTTTAGGGACTGCAAATTCTTAAATATATACTACAAATTATTAAAAAAGAAACAACTTAAGTCCAACTAGTAAATGTGGGACTTTCTACTTTATATTGTCCATTTATAGTTAGACAGAAATAAGGAACTTTAACCAGATTCACACCGTATTTCTAGAGATGCATCAGTCCAATACCGAAAAAATTGAATATCAGTTTCCAATCATAGGTTCAGTCGATATTGGTTAAATACTAAGAAAGTCTCTGAATGTTTTAAGTTGTTTTTATACAGACTTGTTCAGTAGTAACTTAATAAGTTACATTACACATTTGGATCACTACTGTCTTACTTTATTTACCGTAACTTTCAGAATATAAGTCGCGCTTTTTTCATGCTGCACTCAGGTGGGACTTATAGATCAAAATATATACGTTCACATGTTGTTTTCACACCAACAGAGGGCGCTCTAAGGTTGTGTATGTGCTATTACACCTTCATGTTCTACCGCTCATGTCTCCTGCAGAACGAGACATCCAGTCTGTCCGGTCTGAGATCACGTCAGGAGAAAGTCTGGAGTTTGGTGAAAAGCAGAGAACGCAATGAAGAAAACAAGAAAAACCTAATCACAGGCTAAAAGCTGGATTTAGCTGGAGTCGGTGGAGTTTCTCAGATGATGAAGAATTAAAGGGATTTAGTGATTTGGAGTGAGATCGAGAAACTTGTTCTGTTGTTCATGCTGTAGTTTATCTGAATAACAGTTCATATTCAGCCTGTTGTTCTCTATTCTATTTTTAGTGCTGTAATTTGCCTTCAGGTTGAAATGTGTGGTTCTTGGTCTCTGATTTTCTAAAATATACTTCCCCCAAAAAGCGCAACTTACAGTCCAATGCCACTTCTATATCTACATTATGCATTTTTTGGCTCGTGTGACGTCTACTCTGGAGCAACTTCTATATAGTGTGGAAAAAAGGGAATACCGTATTTTTCAGACTAAAGGCGCATCTAAAATCATTACCGTATTTTTCGGACTAAAGGCGCATCTAAAATTTTCTCAAAAATCCACAGTGGCCTTATAATCCAGTGGCCTTATGTGTGACCTTTGGTTGTGTTTAACCTCCAACCGATTTGATGTTGTCCACATTAGTCTAATAAGGTATTAGTGGGCGAGTCAGGAGGAGTAATATGTTGGCCACATATAGGGCGACTGTGCAACATACCGGTAGTTCTGCCGTGTGCTGTACAAGGACCCAAAATGCCACCATTACCATGCAGATTTCAGGTTTTGTATTTTAGTGTTAAAACTGAACAATGTTGAGAGGGATCCGGGCATGTTTGATGCCCAAATCACCAACTGTTAAACTTGTATTTTTGTGTTAGCTACAACTGAGAGTTATTGTAAATGACCTGAATAAAGTTCGATTTATCCGACACGTTTTGTTTCTCTTATTGTGCCTTATAATCCGATGCTCCTTATGTGTGGACAATGACACAACTGACATATTATTTGATACTGCGCCTTATAATCCGGTGAGCTTTATAGCCCCAAAAATATGGTATTTCTCTGCAATGGTATCAGCTGATATTGGGTATTGGAAGGTACTTAAAGTGATAGTATCAGAAAAAGCTGAACCAGTGCATCTCTATCTATCACCAGTATTAATACAGAATATCCTGGCAGTGTTCACCTGCTCCGGAGCACCTCCATCTCCTCCAGGGTCTCACAGGGGCCCCGAGTGATTCTGCTAACCCATTTACGAGGTGTGTAAGGGGGCAGGCATGCGCCGCCCGGGCCTGGCTCGGGAGGACGGATGCAGATTCACACAGCTCAGTATAAACAGCGTCGGAAATAAACAGGGTTACATTTCGGGGGATTGGGTGACACGCTCAGGGAGACACCAAACATAAATAGTCTGAGCACATACCACCCGTCAAGCCCCATCCTGCCCACACCACAGCCCCAAATTAACTAATGGTTTTATACGTTTATTTTAAGGGGTTTTAGGGATTTGGATATGTGGAAACGGAGATAACACGGAACGACCTGTAACTTTTTGTTTTGGGGTCCGTCACTTGCTTGTTTCTATGGAAATGTCACTGCTCTGCCCGGAATGTTCCACAGTGTCACATTAAACAGCTCTACTTAAGATTTATTCAATTACTGGTGCTTTTATGACTCAAAATATCCAGAAAAAAAACAGGAATTCGGACTTCAGAATAGTTAGACAATGCACATTTGACAGGTTTTTCATGTTTTTCTTAATTCATTTGGTGGGGGACATGTGGTATTTATCAGAACATCTGTATAGTTGAAAAGAAATGTACAAAAATAGAGTAAGTGGCAGTGAGTTCGAAGTCAAAATACCTCGATGGAAACGATTTATATGATAGAAACATTTCTTTTTTCTTGCAGATTAAACCTTAATTTAGGAATAAAAAGGAATTCTCATTATGTTTTGTTTAATCAAATTGTTTATGAAATGGTTTCTAGGCAACGTTTAGTGAATAAACTGCAAATTTCTCTAATCTGGCCAAGATTTTTACACTTATATCAGGTTATTCATCTTGTTTTCAAATTTATTATCTACTAACTAGTTCTGAGACTGCTTCATTCGAGTCTAGAGGGAGTTTATATCAAGTAAAACTATCAGTCCAAGATAATTTCACTACTTTTAAGTTATTTTCTGAGAGATTTAAGCGTTTATATCTAAAGGTTAGATGGATATTGCTTCATAAACTGTCCGGAGACGATAAGAATCTTACTTTCAGATGAGTCCCGTTTCCAGATGTCGCTTTTGTACATGTTTCAGTGGTAGCGGAAACCTGAGCATGCACAGAAATCTGCACAGACGCAGCGAGAACGTGCAAACTCCAGTCCAATAACTTCTCACGAGACAGAAACGCGAGCTGCTAATCTATTTCATATTTCGGCTTTGTGCAAATGGACTTTTTGGAGCTTTCTACCATGTTATAACCAGGTTTTTGTTTGAGTAATCTAGTGATCTCTCTTGGGACCTATTCCAAATTTGATCCTGATGATACAAAACAATACTCTACAACTTCACAAACCTGATGCGATGTGCAGTGATTGTTTTATCGTAGTGTTCTGAAGGGGAAGAGCAAAGGAAGGAAGGACTGAATGCCAAAAAGTAAAGTTATTTTTATTATGTTTTACAGAAAATGATGATGAAGCAAATACAATAAACACTAAGTGAGGAAAGCCAAGAAGTAGCCTAAGCCTTTGTGGACTACTGCGAGTTCCCCGAGTGTTTTTACAGGCGGATAAATCTGTCAATAGATTCTCCGGCTGTGATCTGCGTCTCTAGTGTCGCTACACAAGCCCTGACCAGAACAAGAGTCATTTACGAGCCTGCCCGCACCCGCAACACGACAGCTGCTGCGTAAAGAGGTGACAATCCGACCACAAAGAAGAAAGGTTTTACTTCTGAGCTGTACCTCCTGCCACCTGTCGCCTGTCACCTGTCACCGCCTCAGCAAATCACCGCTCTCGCCCGTCACGCTCTTCACGTACAGTAAACGCACCGTCTCCACCGTAGCCGATGCAGCAGATCAGCCTCCTCCTCAGACTCCAGTGTCACGAGCAAAGTGTGGTCACGACATCACATTTTAGTTACAAAACAACACGGTTACTTATATTTTAGAGCTCCTGTATTACACAAAATAACCTATTGTGAGTTTTAAGTATGTAATAATGCTGTTAGCTCATGAAAAATATACATGGAGTCAGTGTTGTACCTGAAAGTGTTTATTGGACAATAGCTCATGAACTCATCTAGGAGTCAGTGTTGTACCTGAAAGCGTTTATTGGACAATAGCTCATGAACGCATCTATTTAACTTCGTTTAATACACAGCAAAAACTGGAGGGTTAAAATTTCAGGATAAAATATTTCAGAGTTGTTTTAACAATTTGGGGTTGGGGTTATTTGCCAGAATGGATATGGTTGAAGTTAAAGCAACTTCCTGTAGTGTTAATTTGGCACATCCCAACCACCACTTCAAACTAGAAGAGTTAGAAAAGACCAGTTTGCACATTATTTTAGTTAATTTAAGAATAAATTAAGAGTAAAAATAAAACATCTCTGTGTGTTGTTTAGCTAAATCAGGATAACCCCACAAAGTGTTATCCATTACTCTCAAAACATTCATATAACTCTTTGGTTCAGTGTTATTTAATTAACATTTCCAAAAAACTTTTAAATTAACTCTAGAACAGATTGGACTCATATAAACCCTGAGAAAATGTTAAAATTGATTCTCATAGACTCAATCGAGTTCTTGCCGGGTTTTGGTGCTGGGGAAAGTAGTTCTGGCAAGTTGGCTGGGGACGCAAAAATAAAATGATTTTCTTCTCAAAACAATATGTGTTCAAAAGAGTGACACATTTGCATCACAAAATCATTTCATCATCAACGAAAAAGTCAGACCTCATAATCGCTTGGCGCTACTTTTCTCCTTGGCACTATTTTCTCTCTGTTCGTATCACTGCGCTGCTGCTGCAAACTAAGAGCCGCGCACAAATCCAACACTTTTTTCAGTTGTTTGGCAGCGTTTATGTGCTCAGATCGATGATGCTGTGACGCGAGAGAGCTAACGTGAGAGAAGTACATAAGCTTGTGTAAGTTCTCAGTGTCATAGTCGGACATGTTGCCGTTAACCTTCGGAGCCGTAAACACAGTGAAACAGGAGCGACTTCACCCGGCGGCAGCGCAGTGATACGGAGAAAAGTAGCGCCAAGCGATTATGAGGTCTGACTTTTTCGTTGATGATGAAATGATTTTGTGATGCAAATGTGTCACTCTTTTGAACACATATTGTTTTGAGAAGAAAAAATTACGGGACTATTTTCATCAGCACCAAAACCGGGCGAGAACTCATCTCACGGGGCTGTCGGGGGTAAGTCAGTGTTTATGCACCGCACTGTGACGGGGCCGACGTACAGATTCATGTAAAAAAAACTGAACCATCTCTTTAACTATAAACAATTATCAACTATGAACAAACTAGTAGAAAAATAACTTTCCCAAGACGGCCTAGAATTGTGTTTTTTTCCATGTTTGAGGACCCCTTTTGGTCTGTCTACATCGCCAAAGATCAAAATGCAGAGTGTTTTCTGTGAGAAGAACTATTTTGTATATTTAACACCCAATTATTTTGCATATTTACACATTTACATAACTTTTACTAATCTATGTCTGTGTTTTTAAAGCCCATAGACCTTCACCACGCTCATTTAAAGCATCCTTGAGTTTGCTGTAAAGTGTTTAGTTCCACCTGAGAACAAGAAACCTCAAAGAAAACCAAAGACGAGATGTACGGATGCAGTAAAAGAGGATGTGGATGTAGATCTTGTGTGGCCAGAAGATGTAGAGAAACATTTTGTGGTTGCACTAACACTGTAAAGCAACATGTCTTTAAATATTTGATCATTCGTGGCTATTTTAAGCTGGGAAACATGCACCGGGGGATAAGGATCACGCAAACAAAAATGACAGAATGCTTCTACAGTATCTCGAGGGTGACTGTAGATGCAGACGGGGAGCGGGTTTGTACATTTAAGGATAAAAGTTGAAAGAGTGGATGTAGTGGATGTGTTTAAGCGGCAAAATAAGAAAATATCATGCACAGTCCAGAGGGGAATCACTGAGGAGGGCGATACTGAGCTGAAGCAAGAGAGAAACTGAGACTAAAAGCACGGAGCTGGCGAATAGTCAAATATTTATCACTGTTGAAAGTTGAAGAGTTATGACGCTCTAGTTCTAACACAGGAGAACAACTGTGTTTCCCGACAAAATCCAGTGTAGTAAAATGTCTAGATTTTCTTGATACATTCACTGTATTTGCTTTTTCTAACAGTAATCCCACTGCTTTTAAGTGAACAGTTTTAAAAGCCCTTCTGAGGACTGATGTTGAGAATCAGCCTTGGCTTTAAACACTGTGTATTGTTAAGCTATTGGCACGTTTATATGAGAGCTTTAATTCTGAATAAAAAAGACCATGTAAATACTTAATTCCTGATGAAAATGATTATTCAGAATTCAGAATTTAACATAATTCTGAAATAAGTGGGTAGTTTATTCCAATTTTAAAGCAGAATTAATCGCTTCCTGGATCATGTAAACGTTTATTCTTCTTCAAAATAATCCTGGTGGTGGGTCTGGTCGGGTTTCCTTTCGATCCGGGTCCTCCGCTTGTCTCTTGGGACTTTCATCCACTGCTCTTTGGATTTGCGGGGAGCGGGATGCGGGAGTGGGCCGAGGTCGAGCGTCCGTCCACTCGGTTTGTCTTCCTCTTCCTCCTCAGCTCACAGACATAAAGCGTGATGATAGAATTCTCCAGCCGCTGCAAAATTATCCCCGAAAAGACTGCGAAAAAAGTCTGGATCGTGTTTGCATCCTTGGGGTAACGACAAACGGAGATGACGGAAAAGCCGGTAGCAGCTGAAGTGTGAGTTTAAATACGTTGGTGCGCCCCCTGCTGTCCAATCAGAACCCTCTCCCACCCCCAGACATTGAGCAAAATCAAATAAAGCCGATTTAACGTGTTTTCCATGTAAACCTCAATTCAGAATGATTATTTCCATGTAAACTCGACGGAGAATATTTTAATTTCAAACTATTAATAAGGAATTTAAAACATCATATAAACGTGGCCCATGTTTGTGTATCTGTCCCATTAGCATTAGCATTAGCAGCAGTATTTCTGTAGACCAACTTTGGCTGTGGACATGGAGAAGAATCAAAACATTGCACTAAAAATACAAGCTGCACTTCTTACACTGCAAAAATCATTGTATTTGACGAGATATCTTAAAATAAACTCCCTTCAGAACACGTAAGTGAATAAAAAATCTGAAAACAAGATGAATAACCTGATATAAATTGGCCCGATTTGAGAAATTTGCAGTGCAGCTGGTTAAAAATATATTCCAAAACCAAGCTTGTCTCAGCACTGACTTGTTTTTGTTTTTTCAGTTCCGTTTCCCTCAGCAAATATATTGCAATGACGACTATTATGACACAACATGTTATTCAAAGTGAGCGTAACTTTTCGTCACCGCAAATCTGAATTCCAGCAAACACGGCGTTACTATCTCCGCCGTGTCAGCGCTTCAGACTTAATCCCACCGTGAAGTCGGCGCTGAGCTGGATAAGTGCCGCTGCCGGAGCCGGTGTTTAAGTGGGTACGAACGTGTCAGGAGATCCCGCTCTTCAGACGGGCCCTCGAATGCACCGTGTTGTTCACTTTGTGTGCAATGGGTAATTATAATGTTTTGCCTCTGCATCTCAAGACCAGCGTTTCCCAACTGTACGGAGTGACGTTTATTAGTTAATTAAAAGTTATTTACAGACCTGTCTTGATCGTTTTTTTTACAACTACTTTATGCCACTGATGCATAGAATGTTCCACAGTGTGACTTTAAACAGCTCTACTTTACATTTACTCAATTACAGTCGGTTTTATAGCTCAGAAATACCTACAAAAACAGACATTTTTACTGTGAACGGGGTCGCCTCTTCGCAGATCTGAGCTGTAACTCGTTCTGCTTTGGTTTGCATGGTGATAGAAAGGTTTAACACCAGAAAAGTTACACAATGCCCCTTTAAATTATAATAAGTATAATTAAAAGGCCTGAGCTGCAACAAATAAACTGGAAAATGACGCAATAATTAGCCATACAAGTTGGTTAGTCTGCCCTCTACAGCTCAAATCTTACTTTTCTTACAATTTTCTCAACACTTTCACACAGAAATTGGTCATAGGATAAATACTGAGCTCAAAAATACACTGTCTACTCACTTCTTATTTTGGTTTATATCAATATTGGCTGGAAAAACTCAAGTCTCCTGGCTTAGAACAGAATACAGTCCCCAAATATGTATTCTTTATATTATTTGTTATTATTGAGTATATTTGAGTAACTGTATTCATTAGTGGTAATCGGAATATAGTTAATTTACTTCATAGTGTGATTTTTTTTTGGTATTAGTGAGGATGAAGAAAACACAAATCTTGCATTACTGACTTTTTCAGCTCTAACTGGATCTAAATTAACTCAATGTAGTGCGCTTTCGATACAATACGATATATTTCATAATGATTTGATAAATAAAGGCTAAATCGTGGCTGTGATACTAAAAATCTTTGTTAAACCTCTTCCTGTGCAAAGTGAATATGTAAAACACACATTTTAATTAGAAAAACTGTGAAAATGATGAAATATGTTGAGTTTCCTTCCTATAAACAAGCAACAATACTGTAGTACTTTAACAAAATAATTTTGTAAAATATACAAAAAGTACTCTTGGCGATATATTGATACAGTATCATCACTACAAACGATACGATATACCACTATTTTTGATATTTTTGCACACCCCTAATTTTAAGTATTGAGAATAAACTAATCCGATTGAGCCGTGTAACAGATTAGGTTGGCATTAACTTTAAAACACCTCCTAATGACATCATGAGGTGGAATGACTCATGTTTTAAACCCTTTTGATAAATAAACCAGGTTGTGTTTCCTCAGCCGTGTATTTCCATGTGATCATGAGTATTTTACAAGTTTTACTTCTAGAGCCGCGATGAAAGCTGCTCTGTGTGAGCGCCATAGAGGGACATTCAGACGGGGCAAAAACAGGAAGGCTAAGGGAGGTTCAGGACCAGGACCAAGACCAGGACCAGGACCAGACCGAGCCCAAGACCAGAGCTGCTGCTGCTGCTGCTGCTTCTGCTGTTTTGAGGGGACGGACAGAGGCTAGAAATACATCACACCCTCGACCACGGGCAAAAACAAACTCCACTCTGTGCACGGACCAGGCACACCCTAAAGAGGGGTAAAAGAGAGAGAAAGAG
>JACN01152786.1:0-38975 GCA_000787155.1 Scartelaos histophorus | reverse complement strand
ATATATACACACTGATATAACACTGATATAAACATCTTGCTCACAATAACAAATACATCTGCAAACAGTTCTAAATGGAGCTCAAATAACTGTAAAGAATAAAAACTACAACCAAACTAACTCATCCTCATATCAGCTTGAAACACTAATCACAGGACAAACAGATGCTGTCAAACCATAAATACCCTATTAATTCATGTTCTGTCTAATGTACCCCGAGGAGAGTAGGTGTAGCCTGCAGCCTCTTTGCATTACAGCACAGTGGACTGATGGCTGTGTGGGAAAACAGGGAACCACAGGAGTAGATTGGTTGTAAGACATTAACAGCTCTCACTGATGTGACAGTGAGTGCATGGGCCTATTATTATTGAGAAACCAACGTATATTTTGCACTGTTTGTTGGCTCAGTTTGGCCATGGTTTAGCCTGTCTCGCTGTTTTCTCAGTTAACCTGTGTTTGCCCTTAGCCTGTGCGGGTAACGCACATGTAACATGTACGGTAAAAATCACCGTAACGTCACTGTAACCTCACCCGTTGCGTCAGATTAACACGACACACACACACATTGAGCAACACACGTTCACAGTACACCAACTTTCAGTGGTTTCCACGAACACAGTCTGCAGGAGAAGCTGTACCGGCGGCACCAAACCACGCTGAGAAACATTTCACTGACGATAATTAGTGCGCTCACACACACACGCACGCACATGTACGCACTCGCGCAAACACACCGGTCGGTGTAATCCTGAAAAAATCGGTCTTACCACCCTCTTGGTCCGGTTGGAGACAGGCCGGGATGTTTTTCTTCCAGCCGGGCATGATGCACCTCAGAGCGTATAGGGAGTCCAGGGCGGCCCGCTAACAGACACACACCACCAGAAGAAGCGACGGGAGGAGCGGCACCACCGACGGCAACATGGCTAGTTAGCGTTAGCTTCACCACCTCCCTCGGAACATTGAGGAATCCTACCTCTCTCCACCGCTCTCTCCTTCTCCAGCCTTACTCGGGCACGCAAACCTCCGGATCCCTCTCTCTCCCGCAGCCTTTCCCTTGCTTTGTGCGTGTCTCTCGACCCCCTCCCCCCGCAGTAACTTTAGCCTGAGCTCTAGGGGGAGTGGGGGTGACGTGATGACCGTGAAAGAGCTGCAAGGTAAAGGGGATGCCAGAGGCTCCAGCTGCGGTCGCCGATAGCGCACCGTGACCATATCGCTTCTCATCGCTACTCGACAGGTGGTGCTGAACTGGTCACTTTTTTCACTGAAGCCATTAATTTGGCACCAATCAAAGATGATATTTGTAAAGCAGTTCAGGATTTATTGCAGCAGAAATTCATTCATTCACACCATGCTGTATACAGTAAACGATTCACACGCAGCCAATTAACGCTCTTGACTAATTTGCTTACAGATTATTTTGTCCAGCGCAAAGTGATATTAGGCTATTATTGGTCTACTCTACATCTTTTCACAGAAGAGAAGAGATCCCAAGAGACTATGAGCATGTCCTCCAGCTTATCCTTTCCTGGGTGAGCAGTTTAACTTCTCATAGATGCAAGATCTGTCTGCTTGCATTCTTTAAAACTGATTTTTTTTTAAAAAGTAAATGAATTTAATGATTGAGACAATTGTTTTTCCACAGTTAGCCCATGATTTTTTCTATCTGGTATGGCAAGGGTATTACAAAAAGAAAACAAACTTACCTAAAAACATGCCCTTCATCTTGAAACACACTGGTATTTGAAGTCTGTTCTTGTCTAAACTAGTCTTTCTGGAATCCACCCGCTACATCCAACATTAAAGAAGCCGTAACTCAACCTGCACTTTTATTGAAGTTGCCTATAAATTAAAGTTGCTATTCTGCCCAGTCTAGATGTGTTTTGGGTCTATATACAGTATAGGTATCATGAAGACACTAAGAATTAGATCAAACTGATTCAAAAAGTGCAAAACAAAAAAACAATGAAGAATGGCCAGACAAGTACAAGTTTAAGGCGATTTCTACTTTGTGTATGGTCATTAACACCAAAACAAAAACACACCAGATTCACTGTATGTCCACAACCATGGCATCTTTCAATATGCCAAGCAGATATCTTTAGTCCCTATGGATAGGCAAGGAGGTTTCAGAGGAAAGGATGCGGCCAAGTGGAAGAATCAGTCTCTGCAGGCTACAAGACAAAAAGCACTGACTGACCTCAATATGGAAACAAACAGAGAAACCAAAGTCTAATGGGAAGCTTGCGTCCGTGCTATGATTTTATTAATATAGGATTTCTATTAATAATATGTATAATTATTTTAATGTATTAAATTAAACATAATAAAAATAAAAAAATATACCCCAAATATTACACAAAACTCTCCATTTTGCAGAATGGTGATTCTCCTTATTAGGTTTCAATGTTTCCCATAGATTTAGCTAATTGTGGCACAAATACTTTCTATATTAATAATTTTCTTTTATATAATTTTTGCCATTGGAATGTTACATATTTAAGATCTCTTTTTGAAGAGTGTAGTTACTTTTTATTGAAATAAGTGAGATTTTGTCATGCCAATGTCCTGTCAATGTTCTTTTTAGGTGAATTTTAGACTACAGGAGCCACCATAATCTCCTTTATTTATGTCAAATTAATGGGAGACTTTTTAATTAACTGGACTTAAAAAGTATATTTGATTATTTGCAATAATATTATTTTCACAATACAAAGCACTTTGGATTCTTATCTTGAATTGTGCAATCCCAGTTTTTATGGAAATTAGTTTAATAAGAGCAATGACATGATGTTGCTTTGGAGTGAGACTTTGTAAATTTCTTCCTCTCAGCGTGTCTCGTTTTATCAGTGAGCTTTCAAGCAATAAACAGTTTGACTTAATATGGCGCTTTGTGCTTGTACTTGATATTTGAAATCAGACTTTCCAAAATAGACAGCTCCAGGTGTCTCCATTTCAGAATGTCAGTAAGAATGTTATGATTTCTGAATTAGTTAATTGGGAGAAAAATTAGATCTGTATTGCAGATACATGGGCTGCATTATCCATTGTGTGGGCTAATAATAATCTCATAGAGCTAAAGCCTTGCATGCAGAGTAATTTCATGCAGAAAGAAGTGCAGTGCATTCACCACTGCTGCTGGATGAGGCTGAATGTGTGTGATGATGAGTCACATATCTGTAGAGTAGGATGTTTTCAAAGCCTCAGGCGCTCTCTCTTGACACATAATGCAGCCACTGACATATGCAGCCTGTGATGTGTTTGTGTGTGAATATACTGACTGTTTTTATGACAGAAATCTTTTAAAAGGACAACATTAAAACATGGGCTCTTAAAAAACTAAAATAAAACCATATACCATGTATGTATATCGTGTGTAGTTCCTTATCTATTTTATTTAGCATATTGGTCAATGTTTTTCTTTTCCCCCATGGTCTTCTTGAAACGATCTGTGTCCTACTTCAGTCTTACATTAGCAAATCATTAACAATTAATTGATTGTGAACGAGTGAAAATATAAACGTTTTTATTTATTTGTTTAATAATATGCATTTATTGGGGAATTTTGAATTGATAAAAAGACCGGGAATATATTGTCTTCTTGATCCCACAGTCCTTTTGATCTGTCCTCTGTCTACTTAAATATTGTTAACTAAATAATCTCAAAAAGACATTGTATGAAGACGATTTTTCCCTGCTGACCTTCGACCCCACCGCAGTCCAGCTCCTAACCCCGCCCCTCTGCAGAGAGTCGGGAGCTCCATTCAAACCAAACACACCAAACTCCGCGCCCTGGGATGCGACAGTCGCTTTAATCCAACCCAAGGCGGCTGAGACACCAGAAGGTGCAAAGGCAGTTGTTTCATTGCTCCGATCGCAACAACAAGAGAAATCAACATCTAGCAGAAGAAACAGGCTCCTAGCAGTAAACAGCGGAATAAACTCTGAGAGCGCAGTGCTAGCAGCAGAAGGCTAAAAGCTAAAAGCAACCGACATGGCGAGCGCCTCTTACCACATCTCCAACTTACTGGAGAAAATGACCTCCAGCGATAAAGATTTCAGGTAAAATTAAAGGGCAATGGGAACAACTTAAATCATATATGCTAGGACTCTCAAGTTTCATATATCCTGCACAAGCTGAGGTTAGACGCCTGTCAGGCCTAGGTTATCATGCTAACAGTGAGCCTGCCACCTGTCTGCTCACCGCCACATCGTTAGCCTGACAACGTTTGTTAACCGATAACAGCAGCATGCACTGTAGTTGACAACAGCTTTAACGTTTTCTTTAGAATTAATTTGAAATTGAAAAACATTTCCACGCATTTGCACATTCGGTTCTATATGAGATTGTCTCAGAAGCGCAGCAAGTTTCTGCTAATGGGTTAGCTAAAACCAGAATCAACTTGTGTCATGCCGCAAGCTAGTGAGTGAGTGACATGCTACATGCTACACTATTTGTGTCAGAATTCGTTACACATGCCCTGTATTTTATATATTTAAGCACTCCATCAGCTGTGTTTCTAGGGCCAAATCACTGTTGATGTAATTGTATTCTTATTTTCGGAGTGTAGTGGTCGTAAAAACATGTAAACACAAGGACATGTCACCACCACCTTGCCTGCTGTTCGCATTTAGTAAAAAAACTAGATAAATGAAGATGTGATTTTACTTTTGAACATTTGTCTAATGTTGTGTAATGGTGCTGCAAATGTTTTGATTCATAAACTACAGTACTTTCTTGCGTATGTTAACTTTACTAATTTATATCAACCTCACACACTGTTGTTATTGTATAGTGACTATACAATAACAGTGTGTGAGGTTGACAGATAGTTGACAATAATAGTCAATTATCTGTCAAGTAGGGTTGTAGTTCCTTTTTGAGTTGATGGCTATTAATGGGCACGTGTCCTTTTAGTTGACTAATCGATGCAGTAGGCATGTCTTTAGTTGATCAAGAATGTGAATATTTTATCATAAGTAATATTAACAATTTAAACACTAAATATTTTTAGGTTCATGGCCACAAATGATCTGATGACAGAACTTCAAAAAGATTCAATCAAATTGGATGATGACAGCGAAAGGAAGGTGAGTGTCAAATAGTGCACTAACAGTATTTTTATCCTGGTCTTATATTATTATTATGTCTCCTTATTTATAGGTAGTTAGAATGATTCTCAAATTGCTTGAAGATAAGAATGGAGAGGTTCAAAATCTTGCTGTGAAATGGTAAAATTGCAAACCCACATCACATTTTGTGGTGACACATACTCTTCACGTTCATGCCTGTTATGTTGATATTTGTTTTCTAGCCTTGGGCCCCTGGTCAGTAAGGTGAAAGAGTACCAAGTGGAAACCATTGTGGACACTCTGTGCACAAATATGCTTTCTGACAAAGAACAACTCAGAGACATTTCATCCATCGGACTTAAAACTGTGATAGGAGAGTTGCCCCCTGCATCCAGCGGTAAGCAGTTATGATGATTCTTAATATTTAAAATCTGTTGTATTTAATCATCAGGCAACCAATAAACATAAGGCTTAGAGGACCGTACAATGGTAAATAAAATATTCCTCAAATCACTATAGAGTAGTGGAGTCATACTCATCCTCCACCACACACAGGTCACACAGATTGAGTTCAGATTCACTCCACAGGGAGACCTCTATTATATGAAATGCAATGATTGCTGTACTGTAGAGTTGGACAGCAGAAATGTTTATATTGTCATACAAAATTACATTTATTCTCCAACAATTTCTGTGCCTCATTCTCTCCTCTGCCCACCCTCTGCATAGTGCACACATTGCTCCTGGATCTGGTGCCACAGCACTCATGTATACGTTCAAATATTAAAAATTATAAATAAGTGACTGCACTGCAAGGTTTTTAGCATTTGTGGGGTAGTGATTTATCAAAACTGAAGGCCCAGCTCCATTTACATGACAAAAACAGAAATAATTATCTTCTCAACCACAGTATACAGATTTTGGGTACTAAATTATTGACTACAATGATGAATTTAATCGTACCGCGTTTGATATAAAGTGACACAGTCATGCTTTTTGAATCGCACATTAAATGGTATAATTCTTTTCATTAATATAATATCCCATATTTTTAAAGGTTCTGCATTAGCAGCAAGTGTATGTAAGAAAATAACAGGCCGTCTGACAAGTGCGATTGCCAAACAAGAAGACGTCTCAGTTCAGCTAGAAGCTCTCGACATCATGGCTGATATGCTATGCAGGTATCTTGCTATATCTATAATTTAACCGTTATCAAAAGTTTTATGCCCATTCTGTAATTTTTGTGTATGCAGTTGACAAGTTTTTCTCTCTCAGACAGGGGGGGTTGCTAGTGAATTTTCATCCTTCTATCCTGAGTTGTCTGTTGCCTCAGCTAACCTCTCCAAGACTTGCCGTCAGAAAGGTTTGTTTTATAAGCTTTTAGCCATTTTTAACCAATTTAACAATTGGATATTCTACATTAATTCAATGCAATGTTTATACACATAATAGAGAACAATTATGGCTCTGGGTCACCTGGTGATGTCTTGTGGAAATCTGGTGTTTATTGACCTTATTGAACACCTTCTCACTGAACTTGGGAGGAACGACAACATGTCAACCACCAGAACGTACATTCAGTGTACAGCTGCAATCAGCAGACAGGCTGGACATAGAATTGGTAATATACACAATGTGAGAGGAGAAGACTTAATTCTAATTTGAAACATACCTTCTTAACATACACACTTGTTTTTATACAGGGGAGTATCTGGAGAAGATCATCCCACTTGTTGTAAAGTTTTGTAATGTTGACGATGATGAGCTTAGAGAGTACTGCATACAAGCTTTTGAATCTTTTGTCAGAAGGTAATACACCTGATACTCAGACTTTTTATATTAGAATATTAGAAAAAAAAAATAAAATTGTTGTTTTTTTTGTCCCAAAGGTGTCCTAAAGAAGTTTACCCCCATGTTCCTACCATTATCTCAATCTGCTTGCGTTACCTAACCTATGATCCAAATTACAATTTTGATGATGAGGATGAAGATGACAATGCTATGGATGCAGAACAAAATGATGAAGATTATCAAGGTATATAAGTATATATTATTGAAGGTGCTCCTATCATTCGAAACTTAACCACTTTATTGAATACAATAACACTGTCTAAAAATAATTTTCCTTTTGGTTCTACAGGCAGTGATGATGAGTACAGTGATGATGATGACATGAGCTGGAAAGTGCGACGAGCTGCGGCCAAGTGTTTAGATGCAGTCGTTTCCACTCGTCATGAGATGCTGCCAGAGTTTTACCGCTCTGTGTCTCCTGCACTCGTCTGTCGCTTCAAGGTAACCCATGGTATTTATGTCAATACTTCAATAAGCCCATCATGGCGATGTGTCAAATTATAAAAAAAATCACACCTTTTCTAATTACACTATTGTGACTAAATAAACCTAGCAAGATACAATGGCCCTTGGGACATGTAACTTCACATGGAAAAACAAGTTTCAGGACATAGTTTTAAGCGTGTCAAGGATAAATGTCAATGTTGCGACATGGCCACATGTCCTAATCCTGTACTCATATATTTTATAGAGTTTTTTGGTTTCTGTTTCCAGGAAAGAGAGGAGAATGTGAAGGCAGATGTTTTCCATGCCTACCTTTCCTTGCTTAAGCAGACAAGACCAGCTCAAAGCTGGTTGGCGGATCCTGATGCCATGGAGCAGGGGGAGACGCCTCTGACTATGCTACAAAGTCAGGTATTATCTAATTGTAAACCTTGGCAAAACGTTCTTAAGAAAGTCAATCATGAGTGAAACTTAAGACTCACTTCTTTCCAGGTTCCTATGATTGTAAAAGCACTTCACAAACAGCTGAAAGAGAAAAGCGTCAAAACCCGTCAGTGTTGTTTTAACATGCTGACAGAGTTGGTGAATGTTTTGCCAGGAGCCTTGACCCAACACATCCCAGTACTGATACCAGGTCATTAAACAAGAAGTTCCATACCCATCATGTGCAACTTTATTAAAACTTGTAGAAAAGCATATTCTTATTATGGATAAATTGCATGCTTTCCACCAATTAGTATTGATGGAAAATGTAATGTAATAAATTACTAGATGCATATTCCTACACATAATTCAACTGAAACATGTTTTTGCAGGCATAATATTTTCTTTAAATGACAAGTCCAGCAGTTCCAATCTGAAAATTGACGCATTGGCCTGTCTCTACGTCATCATGGTAACTCATCCAGCTCATGCCTTCCATGCTCACGTCCCTGCCCTGGTCCCACCAGTTGTTGCCTGTGTTGGAGATCCCTTTTACAAAATAACCTCAGAAGCACTTCTTGTCACTCAGCAGCTTGTAAAGGTGGGTATCCTGCATTTTTTATTTCAAGACATTTCAGGAAATATTATTATTATTATGACCGGGAAAAAGGTGGTTTGCCCTCTCCGGGTGGCCCCTGCGACCCGGCCCTGGATAAGCAGAAGAAGATGGATTATTATTATCATTATTTCTTTTGTACATTGAGAGTTTAAAAAAAAAGTACACTAGTCCAACACCAAAAATGTCCATTTTGTCTTCTTACTCACTCTTAACTTCATGGGTTCTATATACATAAATACAGAAAAGAGTATTTACCTTGTTGACATGTTTTGGCTGCTGCTGCAAGCGATCTTCAGAACTGTCACCAGTGTTGGTGGTGACTTGCCGTATATCAGCTGTTGTTACTTCATGTAGGTGTGGTCACCCTGATGGACCTGGCAAACAAACCAACAGAGGGCAGCAGGATCACAAGAACAGTCACACTTCAGTGTGACATTAGACATTGAATACATTAGAGGAATTACTAAACCCATCCAGAGAGCCATGAAAAAACACAACATAAACCATGCACAAAACTTCACCAGCAGTTTGTACACCCTAAAGATAAAATCCTGCAAGAACAAAAATGCAACACCATCTATGAAATCCAATGCAAATTGTGCAACAAATCATACATAGGAGAAACAGGCCAAGAATTTCATATACGAAAAAAGGAACACCACAAAGAATGAAAAGGAAACATCAGTGAACAGGAAAACCTAAAATCCGCCATGTCAGACCACTGTAAAAGAAATAACCACATTACAGATTGGGAAGGGGCACAGGTCATGGGATCGGAGAACAAGTTAAAACGCTGAATCAAGGAGGCCATTGTAATCAGGAAACAAAGCACGGCCAGCAATAACGATGATCACGGAGCGTTCCTCCTTTCACACACCTGGGACACCCTCCTCCAGAAACCACCAGGCGATGGGAGGCATTGTCAGATTGAACGAACTGCCAGGTCTATCAGACTGACCACATCTATGGGAAGTAACAGCTGATATACGGCACGTCACCACCAACACCGGTGACAGTTCTGAGGATAGCTTGCAGCAGCAGCCAAAAGATGCCAACAAGGTAAATACTCTTTACTGTATTTTCTTTAAAAAAGAACCCAAGAAGTTAATAGTCCAAATAATAATATATATGTTTTTAAATTGTATTACAATTATTATTAATAATAATAATCAATTGGTCACAATTTCATTGATTACTTGGAACCCTACTTTTAAACTATGAACTGTGAGCAGAAACAAATACTGAAATAAAACCACATAGTTCACTTGGTGTGTTTTTTTTTTTTCTTTTTTTCTTACAGGTAATTCGACCTTTAGAAAACTATTCAGAAGGGTCTGATAGCTTCGACCCTTCCCCTTACATCAATGACTTGTTCACTTGTACAATTAAACGCCTAAAAGCTGCTGACATTGACCAAGAGGTTAAAGAACGAGCCATCTCTTGTATGGGGCAGATCATCTGCAATCTGGGTAAGAAGGTCATTTGTGAAAAACTGATATTGTTGGCAAGTACTGACTTAACTTGGGAACACAGGTGACCGTCTCCCTGCCGAGCTTCCTGGGACTTTATTGATCTTCTTGGAACGTCTGAAGAATGAAATTACTCGGCTCACAACTGTTAAAGGTGTGTCACTCTTTTGGGATACCTGTTTTTAGATTTTATTGTTTTTATTTTTTTTGCACTGACTTATCTCACAATTTTCAGCTCTAACTCTGATTGCTGGATCACCATTGAAAATTGATTTAAGACCAGTTCTACCAGATGCTGTTCCCATTCTTGCTTCATTCCTACGGAAAAACCAGCGGGCCTTAAAGCTTTGCACCCTCGCAGCACTTGACATTCTGCTGAGAAACTACAGGTAAACGTACACTGGTCAGTCTTCTCTGGTGCCTCCTATGTCTTCTCCCTGCTCATGGTGCCACCTTTCTGTATGTGTTGTGCAGCTCGGCTGTCACTCCTGTTATGGTGGATGCCGTGTTGGCAGAGCTTCCTCCTCTGATCTCTGAGAGCGACATGCATGTGTCTCAGATGGCTCTAAGCTTCCTGTCCACACTAGCAGTGACACACCCATCCTCTTTGGGGCAGTTGAGTGGGGGTAACATAATGCAACAGCTCATCACCCTAGTTAGATCCCCACTACTGCAAGGTGGGGCCCTTGCAGCCATGCTGGACTTTTATCAGGTATAATCCTTTATCATAACATAGCTGTCCGCCCTCTTATTTTATCATAACTATATTTTTTTGTGTGATTTAAGGCTCTTGTGTCCACTGACACTCCTGGTCTTGGTTATATGGACTTGCTAAGAATGTTAACTGGTCCGGTATACTCCCAGAGCACAGCTCTTCCCCATAAACAGGCATACTGTTCTATTGCCAAATGTGTAGCTGCGCTGACACGGGCTTGCCCCACTGAAGGACCTGCTGTGGTTGGGCAATTCATTCAGGTAACAACCTTTATTTAGCCAGTTTTTCCTTCAATACTATGTTTTAATTGTCTCCTGTGGTCTTAGGATGTCAAAAATAGCCGCTCTACTGATTCTATCAGATTGCTTGCTCTTTTGTCATTGGGTGAAGTTGGACACCATGTAGACCTCAGCAGTCAACCAGAGCTCAAGACTGTAATTCTGGATGCTTTCTCATCTTCAAGTGAAGAGGTAACCACCTTGTTGGTGCAATTTTACTACTAAAGTGAATCACATCTTCCTTTTGGTAGTCTAATGATCAGTCCAAATGTTTTGTTCTATTAGGTAAAGTCTGCAGCTTCCTATGCACTGGGCAGCATTGCTGTGGGCAACCTTCCGGAGTATTTGCCTTTTGTACTACAAGAGATCTCTTCCTCCAAAAGACAATATCTATTGCTTCACTCACTGAAGGAGATAATCAGTAAGATGGACTGAAAATTATTCCACACTAAATCAGTTTTAACTTTTGTTTTTGCCCCTAGGTTCAGCATCAGTGTCTGGTCTAAAGCCATATGTGGAGTCTGTTTGGTCTCTTTTGCTTAAACACTGTGAGTGTCAAGAGGAAGGAACCAGGAATGTTGTGGCAGAATGTTTGGGCAAATTGACCTTAATTGATCCTGAAACCCTCCTCCCACGTCTCAAAGGATACTTGTTATCTGGTAAAATACCTAAAGACATACCAATAAATTATGGTAGTAGTGATATAGAAGAATAATCTTTTACACACTTTCGTAGGTTCATCATATGCCAGGAGCTCAGTGGTAACAGCAGTAAAGTTTACCATCTCTGATCAACCACAACCTATTGACCCACTGCTGAAAAACTGCATAGGTAACACAGCATGATGATTGAATCCCATAACACAAACGTATGTCAGTTCAATCCTCCAGTACTTGGTGCTATTGTGTCTTCGGGCAAGAAACTTAACCTCCTTTACTGTGTGTACTACTATCTGTGTTAATTGTTCTTTGATGTCAAGCATTGACAGCTCAATAACAATAATATGGAGGAGAGACATTTTTAGAATGAAAATTGTTACTAAATTATTATTTAAAATGAATTCCCATCTGAGAAAGTACTTGCTCTTTCCAAACTGCAAAATGTTTTCAAGTGACTAAAATATAACATTTTTCATATTTTCATTTTTCAGGTGATTTCCTAAAAACGCTGGAGGATCCGGATTTGAACGTGCGACGTGTTGCTCTTGTCACATTTAACTCCGCCGCGCACAATAAACCTAGTCTAATCAGAGAGCTGCTGGACTCAGTTCTACCACAGCTGTATAATGAGACCAAAGTCAGAAAGGAACTGATACGAGAGGTCTGTGAAACATGTTTGAATTAACGGACTTTATTTTTTCAGGATTTTACAACAGGTTGTTTCTGTGTAGGTGGAGATGGGTCCATTTAAACACACGGTGGATGATGGTTTAGACTTGAGAAAGGCTGCCTTTGAGTGCATGTACACCCTGTTGGACTCCTGCTTGGACCGGATAGACATCTTCACTTTCCTCAACCATGTGGAGGATGGCTTGAAGGATCACTATGATATCAAGGTATGAACCCAGTGGGTTTGATGATCTCTTTATCCATTACTATTTACTTGCACATTTGACAGGTGTTACATGAAATGACTGCAGGGTTTTTAAATGTAAAAGACATGGTGGGAATGAGCTGCTTTGGAGAGAGCCCGGTTTTAGTGCAGTAACTGATACAATATATCAAAAAGGCAGTACTTGTATCTGGGCTATGCCAAAAATGAAAAGATCAATAGATTGCTATCTCTATCTCTACTACTCATCTTTTATCTCGATGTTAAGTAGGGCTAGGTATCATTAAGAAGTTGCCGATACAGTACATATCTCAGTACATAGGCCACAATACTATACAGCGCACTTTCAGTTCAATATATTGTAAATCGATTCGATCCAGATTGAAAGAAAAAAAATGGTTAAATGATGGCTGTGATACTGAAAGTACTTGTTAAACCACTTCTTGTGCTAAGTTAATTTGAAACACACTCTTTTTAATCATCAAAACAGTGAAAATGTCAAATGTGTTTTGATAAATGAGTTTCCTTCCTCGAAACAAGCAATAAAACTGTAGTGCTGTAACTAAATAATTTGGTAAAATATACCAAAAAAATACTCTTGGCGATATATTGATACAAGTTTATGATATCAATACTGTATAATCCCCGTTAACGATACGCACACCTCTAATGATTAGGGGTGTGCGTTCTCTGATACAGCCGCACCTTCTCACCACTTCTCACCACTTCTCATCTTATGATCCGAGTTACAGAAAGTAAATTACTATTTTCTCACTTTTTATGAGTGAAACTTAAGACCTCATTTAGTAGACAGACATTGCCCACGTTCTATTGATAGCAGTAGTGCACATGTGTCTGCCTCTAACAGTAACATGTGCATACTTTTGGGCTTAAATGTGTCTTTCTCCAGAAATGATGGTCCTATCAATATGAAATAAAAACTCTGACACCCTGCCCTTTAAGCCTGAAGTCTACATGTCAAGTTTTTAATAAGATGGAAGAAGAATTTAAAACAAAGATCTGTCAATATGGGGGAGAAAGTTGTGATCCTTTTTTTTCTCCCAGCACTACTTGCGTCAATCTTCTATGGAAAACATAGAAGTTTTTTACTTTTTTTACTTGATAAACCTGACATTTGCTTCAATCACAACTGAGAGTCATTAACAGTTTCCTGGGTAAAATTCTTCTGTGATGGATCTCATGCATTGTGTGAATGCAGGAAACTGAATTGAAGTGACCTGAGTGCAGAGACATTGAGCTGCTGTAGAAAAATGTCTTCCGAGGATAGCTTATTGACAGGTTTTAAACACTCTTTAGAGAGATGGTTATGTTTTTGGGGTTGAGTTTGAAACTAGAAATTTGGAACTTGGAAATTTGCTTCCTTTCACAATAATCTTCCATAGCTTGAAACACATCTATCCTCTTAGAATATTACATAGTTTTAAATTTCTATTTTGATTTTTATTTTTATTTGTCACCTCCCAGAAAGTTACATACCGTGCTTGTTTTGTCTTCTAGATGCTGACATTCCTTATGCTGGCCAGATTGTCCTCTCTTTGTCCCAGTGCTGTTCTTCAGAGATTGGACCGACTAGTTGAACCTCTGAGGGCTACCTGCACCACAAAGGTGACCACAAAGAAACCACATTATTAATTAACAATGATCTACATCCACGTTGTTACCACTAGTTAAGAATTTATGGTTTGTTTGTTTTTTTCTGCAGGTGAAGGCAAACTCTGTGAAGCAAGAATTTGAGAAGCAGGACGAGTTGAAGCGGTCAGCCATGCGAGCTGTAGTTGCACTGCTAACAATCCCAGAGGCTGAGAAGTCTCCCCTCATGTCAGAGTTCCAGTCACAGATCTCATCCAATCAGGAGCTGGCTGCCATCTTTGACTCAATACAGAGGGACTCCAGCTCAGCCAATATGGAGTCCATGGACACCAGCTAAAGAGATGGACATTTCCATGATTCAAAGATGGCACCATCAAGCTGCTGGAGCTTCAAACCTGCAGCACGTTTCCATAATGACAGGATGCAGACACGCACAGACACACACATAGATACTTATAGTGACACACTCTCCTAGTGATCGTTCCATGATGCATTCAGTGAAATCCACTGTTATGAATGAAAGGAAGACGACTTCTCTTATGGACTAACTATTATAAGATAGAACAAAATGATTATTCCAGAAAAAACACATTCTAAGGCTTGAAAACTTCCACTTTTTTTAGTTTTCTTACAAAGCCATCTAAATGGCTAACTTTATTTCTTTTTTTCCATAACATTCAAAGGTACCCCACTATAACTGATGTGATTGGCTGCTGCTTAGTGACCGACAGGAGCCGAGTTATCCAAACTGACCAAGAAAATAGGGCGTAGAAGCCTGAGGCTGTGGTGACTGGTGACCAATGGGATGAGGGCTTGCTGTTTGCTGTGGTTGATAAAAGCAGCCAGTAGGATGCTTGGGATAACATTGGTGGCAGTTTTACTGTTTGTGGACCAATCAATTTCTTTATTATGCTTGAGTTGATAGATCTTCCATCAGTCCCTTAATACCGGGAAAGAAGAAAAGAGCTGTCATTGGACCAGGTCTTTATGGACCAGATGTGACCAGACCATTCTTTTATACTGTGTTGCTGTTGTCATAGTAATACAGTTATAAAGTAGGCCACATCATTTTGTATTGAACACAAACTTGCAACATTCTGGGCAGTGTTTGTTTCTGTCCTTGTGGACTTATCTGAGTATATTTGGGTGTAATGTTTTAGAAAAATACACAAAGATCTGGTTTAGTCTGGTCAGAAAGAATTACTGTTTTTTGCCCCAGAAAAATAAAAGTCCATTTCTGCCTGCCTTCATAGCATGACTTATTTTTTTGTGTGTGTTGAACTTCAATAGCTGAACTTATACAGTATACATCTACTTGGTAGGCACCAGGCTTGCATATGGTTATCTTAATATAAATCAAATGTAATTTACAACATTAAATTAGGGTAACTTATATTTTTTGTTGGGAGGTCCACGCTTGTCTTTGATTGGATGTTTTCATAAAGCGGAAAAGAACAAACACAACAAATGTGGCTCATTTATGCAGTCTCCTAGCAACAGCTTTTTTGATGAGTTTGTGTTACAGCAAGCATTGGGCTTGGGTGAACATTGACATGCTGATTGATCTCTTTGAAGTTGACTAATTTATTCTAAGGTCCTTGCTGTTGGGATGAAATTAAATTGTTGGTATTGGTGTTGATTAGCTCATAAAGAAAATGGACCATATCATATTGAATTATGTTGTTCAGTTGCCATGTCATTTTTTTTTTTATTATCTAGAGGTACACATATATAGGCATGCCTACAGCCCAAAAATAAAATGTTACCCTTTGCAACATTTATATAAAAGTTTAAATAAAACTCACCATATTTTACTTTTAGTAATTATACTGTTCAAAGATATGTGTATGGAGTATGCGAGGTCTACAAAAACTTTTGGGTTCTTTAATAAGTATTGAAAGTGTTTAAATGACTACAGAGTTTATGAATATA
Organism: Scartelaos histophorus; assembly: GCA_000787155.1. Taxonomy (NCBI): domain Eukaryota; kingdom Metazoa; phylum Chordata; class Actinopteri; order Gobiiformes; family Gobiidae; genus Scartelaos; species Scartelaos histophorus. Next base: position 23,012 of record JACN01152786.1, on the reverse strand, counting down.
TATGCCCGAGAACAATTCTGTCTTTGAGGGGAAGTTGCTTGGGTGGGGGTCAGCTATTCTTGGTGACTCCTTCCTGTTTGGGTGTGGTTTCAGAAAAACTGCAGCACCTCCAGGCCTGAGGTCCACTCACAAGCTCCAACATGCTCTGCTGTGATGTGAGTGCAGGGGAGCAAAGCATTTTCACACACACATTGATATGAAGGCATAGGCTTCACTTTTCAGACTAGTTTACTCCAGTCACTCTGACCTTTGACCTAAAGAGAGAGACACAGCCTCATTTAACTTTTCAAGATATTTTTTAAGAACTGCATACAATTCGCAACAACTAGAGTTACACCCCTTGTGTATAATTTAAATTAATTAAATGCATTTAAAACAAGGATTTTTACCTTAAGTCTGAAAGATGAGCCTCCAAAGTCATTAACTGTGTGGGCCTTTTCATTTAGTTTGTCAACACATAGACCACATCAGAAAAAGAAAATGCAATTATTGTTTTTTGAAAAAAGTAGTACTCATACACATTCGAACAGAGTTTAAGATGCAATTAAAGCTGTTTAAAGATATGGTGTTGTGAAAGTAGTGGATGAGGAGCAAGATGTTTCAACATTACAATGTCATCGTTTACTCTAGCCCAACAAACCATTAAAGGTACAGTCTATATCCTTTTTTCTTTCAGACGCAATATGAAAGTAAATATAGTCACATTAGATACAACTGATTTGGTCCCTTGGGGTTTTATTTTGAAGCTGAACCCGGAAGTGCGTGCGCGCTCTGTCGGTGACTCCGGTTGGCTGCAGCGCGGCGGCAGCAGGAGGGAGCGGCTCTCCGGTAGAGCGACATTCACTCACAGTGTGGAGAGAGTGCGTAGCGGCGAGAACGGGTGGATGTCTTGTAAGTATTGCTTCATTTGTTTAATTGGTCTTTTCCCTTCCTTTTGATCACTTTGTTGGAGAGGTTTATCTATTGTGGGCCTAACAGGCTGTGATGCTGACAGGCAGACAGACCCAGACCGAGAGGCCGGTACGAGTGGGGCTGGGTTTGCGGAAGCGATCGTGGGCTAACGGAGGAACAGACAGTACGTCGGCCGTGTTGACAGTACGCTTCATAAATGGACATGGCAGCATAAATGTCTGGTTTTGCTGGCGCTAAAGGGCGGTGTGTCTGCACATCAGTCCCGGAGAGTCTCCCTCTGTCTGTACTTTGTCTCCAGCTCCGTCAGCGCGCTGTGCTCACACTTGGCTTCACTAAAATGTCTTGTTGAGAGGCAAAGACATACGGAACTCCAGCTACTCGAAGGAAAACATAGTTGGGAGCTGAAAGTTACTTGTAAATGAGCGATTACCTCCGGAGCTATTCTACACGTCTGTGCCTCGTCCGTGCAGCCCTCCGTCTGTAAAGAAGTGAGGCATGGTTTAGTGTGGCTGCTGTAGCCACTGTCAGCAACAAGCGCATTTACGGAGTAGGATATTGACAGGCCCCACCTAGATCTAGTTGACTAAGGGATATGAGAGCCCGTCCAACTTTACATCAGTAGATTAACATTGTACTGCTTTGGGGTCACTAGAAATGTTACCTTCTTGGCTGAAAAGAGAAGTTTCAAAAGTAGAGTAAAACAGTACAACATAATAAGATATGTGACCCATAGCCTCATAGTCCCATTTACCTGACAGTACAACCTAATAGAGAAAAGTGAGCGTGACTGAGCACAGCTGCACAATCTTGAAAGACAGTGATGTAGAAATAATCTTGTTATAATCTGTGTCCATATCATCTTACCCAAGAATATATTGTGAAAAGGAGCACTATAGAACTCTTAACAGTAGGCCTACTTGTTACTAGGAAAGCTAATTAATATTAGCTATGCTGACTTCCTTATAACACCCTATGATTAAAACTATAAGAATTTCTCTCTTTCTTAAAAGAAGAAGAATAAAAAGGTCTGTATGACCTGTTGCTGGTAGTTACAGTTGTGCATGTTCATTTACAGAAGTGGGTCAAGTTTATATCTTAAGGATATCGTACTGGTGTTGGGTGATTCATTCAATGAGCTGAGCCTCATTTTTGCTGCAGGTGATATCTTTCTGCACAGTGTTCAACTCGTCTGGACTTGTCATCTTAACCTCTTCGTACGTGCACTGCTCTCCAGGACATTAAAAAAGAAACAGAACTAAGGGAGTTTTAGTGTTAGGGTTGGTAATACATTGAAGCTGATGTTAATGTTTAGTGTTTAACCTCACTCCGCCCACACACTTATCTCATCTCTACGGTAACCTGACAGAACCAGAGAGCATGTTGTGAGCGCATGTGTCGTGTTGCCTCTTGTTTCTGCAGAGACACCATGGTTAGGCATGGCTGGTATGTACAAATTCACATGCACATGCTTCTGATGAGGGCACGGCAACAGTAACCAGGAAGACATGTTGTTGTGACATCACCCACCAGCTGCATGGTCACATGACCATTGTGTTTATTAACTCCCCAGCTGCTACTCCATGTGTAATTATTACCTCCAAATGAGAAAGAGGAAGTGTAACAGGCTCATTGTAAAAAAATGGTGGCTCTTACCTAAATCCTCTTTTCTTTCTTCTTGTACAGGAGACAGACAGTCAGGATGCGTGAATACAAGCTGGTTGTGTTGGGATCGGGAGGTGTTGGGAAGTCAGCTCTGGTAAGAGAAAAAAATATTAGACATAAACTGTCTTGCTATCATAATATGATTACCATTATGATCCAGGAAGCACTGACTTATTGCCAATATTAAGTTGAATATAGAAAGACATTTTTAAATCAGAAATTTAAAAATGCTTTGATAAAATATTGCTTTGATGTTTTCTAATTTTGGGGAGCCACAAACCATTAAAGTCAAAATATTTATGTAATTCTAACATGAAAAGGCTACTAGCCTGTAGGAAAGGTGATCTGTAACACAACCAATGTAGTATTCTTGGTTTAAGTAGATGCCACAAGATTACTTTAAAAGTTTTTAAATAGTTTGTAAAATACAAAAATAATATTACCATAGTAGTCTAGAATAGTTTTGTGTTTTATCTGCATGGTCAGTAAAAGTCAATATTATAAAGCCAATATTAATTACTAAAGATACTCTAACACATCAATACAGTCATGTCATTTGTACTTTAAAACCTCCTTATAGTTAGGGCTGGGCTATATAAAATGTTATTAAGTTTGATTTCATACTAATATTGCAATATTAATTATCTGAATATAAACAATACAGACTCTCAGTAATTCCCATTTAACACAAACATTTAAAAAATGTCCTCCTTTTGAGTCTAAATTTGAATTCTGCTGATTAAATGACTGATTACTGAATCTTCTTTTAAAGTAATCGCCCAGCCCTATAACAAACCCTGCTCTGTACTGTACTTTCAGTTTTGACTACACACATGCACAAAGGGCCACTCTCTCCAGACAAAATAATGGAGATATGTCAGTGTGTCACGTTAATTCCAATCTAATGACTTTCAATAGAGGACAGAACAGAGACAGAGCACCATTAACACTACTGCCCTATTTCCCTTATCTCTGCCCACTCCTCTCTCTCTCTCTCTCTCTCACTCTCTCTCTCTCTCTCTCTCTCTCTCTCTCTCTCTCTCTCTCTCTCTCTCTCTCTCTCTCTCTCTCTCTCTCTCTCTCTCTCTCTCTCTCTCTCTCTCTCTCTCTCTCTCTCTCTCTCTCTCTCTCTCTCTCTCTCTCTCTCTCTCTCTCTCTCTCTCTCTCTCTCTCTCTCTCTCTCTCTCTCTCTCTCTCTCTCTCTCTCTCTCTCTCTCTCTCTCTCTCTCTCTCTCTCTCTCTCTCTCTCTCTCTCTCTCTCTCTCTCTCTCTCTCTCTCTCTCTCTCTCTCTCTCTCTCTCTCTCTCTCTCTCTCTCTCTCTCTCTCTCTCTCTCTCTCTCTCTCTCTCTCTCTCTCTCTCTCTCCCTCTCTCTCTCTCTCTCTCTCTCTCTCTCTCTCTCTCTCTCTCTGCCTCTCTCTTTGTGCCTGTTTGTCCATCCAGACTGTCCAGTTTGTTCAGGGAATCTTTGTGGAGAAATATGACCCAACGATAGAAGATTCATATAGGAAGGTGAGCTGTTTCCATTCTCATGTTGTGTTTTACATGATCTATTATATATCAAATGATTTCATCACGTTTTTATTATTACAGTTATTTTGGAATGGATCTGTTTTTGATAACTTCATGGACTGAGTTTTACAACCTAGTTATTTGTGGCGATACTGCCCCATTAAAGCGTGACCTCATGGTCGGAGGGGCAGATGGCACAGATTGGCAGCCGCTTTTCGGCCAGTCTGCCCCAGGCACAATGTAAATCCAATGCATTATTATTATTATTTGCAGTGTTGCTATGAATCTAGGCAAAATGCAGAAGCCATGCTCCATGCTAGGACAGAATTTCACATAAAGTTATGGTAAAACTAAAATGATAGAGATCTTTAATACTGTTTGATTTGTTAGCAGATGTGATGTTACTTGTTTGTGGATCTAAAATTAATCTTATCTTATCTTATTTCAGCAAGTTGAGGTTGACGGGCAGCAGTGTATGTTGGAAATCCTTGACACAGCTGGAACAGTAAGAACATTTGGCCTAAATACCATATAATAGATAGAAGACAGAAGACAAAATATCACTGGCTACATTTATTTAAAGTAACTCACCAATATATATTTGTCTGTTTCTTTTTAGGAGCAGTTCACTGCGATGAGAGACTTGTACATGAAAAACGGTCAGGGCTTTGCCCTGGTTTACTCCATCACAGCTCAGTCAACTTTTAATGACCTCCAGGACCTTCGAGAACAGATCCTTAGAGTGAAAGATACGGAGGATGTAAGTACTAGCACAAAAAAGCAATGGCATTATGTAGAAGGCTTCATGATAGTACATATTTAATCAAGACTTCAGAAATGTAATAGTAGTATATGAAGATGCCGTTTTCTTTTACTTTAGGTTCCCATGATCCTAGTTGGCAATAAATGTGATCTGGAGGAGGAGCGAGTGGTCGCCAAAGAGTCTGGCCTGAGCCTTGCCCGCCAGTGGAACTCCTGTGCTTTTCTGGAGACCTCAGCCAAGAGCAAGATCAATGTCAACGAGGTAGGCAAACACATACTGTTTTTGACTTTCAGTGTGAGATTATGTTCAAGTCAAATATCTGACCTATATTTTAATAGCCATTCTATTGTGACTTGAACATTAAACTGTGAATAGTAGATTTTATGGAACCGTTCACTCAGTTGATTTGATAAAGTATCAGTCGTCCTGGTTGACTTGGGGGAGTTTACAAACATTTTAATAAAGTAAGTAAAACATAATTAGCTCTATTTTTTTTTCTTTAATGTTTTTGCATAGAAAACCACACCACTTCAAATGGCTGTTAGCAGCATAGCAGCACAAACAGAGACATGAGCTCAACATCTCACAATAGCATCACTATAAATGCAAGATAAAACTTATGTTCAGTTGTTCTGATATAGATTTGTAGCCTGTTTGTTCTGGTGAACATTTCAGTTAATGCAGGTTTTGTGCTCTTCTATAGATCTTCTATGACCTTGTGCGCCAGATAAACAGAAAAAGTCCGGCACCTGGAAAAACCCGCAAAAAGTCCACCTGTCAACTTCTCTAATGACAAGTAGGTCTTCAGCATTTTTATAAAGAGGAAAAAACATGTTATTTCAATTTCATACAACAGCCACATTTCATTTTGCAGCTTTGGTCTACCTGACCAACAAGTCATGGGATATCTTCCAACTGGCCATGTCTCTCAACATATTTCATCATTCAAGATCAGCCACCACTGACCTGTATGTGAACAGTGGCTTCTCTTACAGCCTCACCCTGCAACTAACAGACACTGCTGCCTTGGAAACATTTAAACCAAAACTTCAAAAGACTGGCTGCTTTGATGACAATGATAATGAGGGTTCTACCTGTTGCACGTCAGTGTAAAACAACTGCCTGAAAAGATACCCACGTTTGCCACAATGCTCTTTGGATGGCCATTTTATGCCTGGAGTTGCCTATCGCTTTTATTTTGAATGTTTCTTTTTGTGTCATTTACTTTATTTTTAACAATGCAGAGCCATTCTCACACTGTCCACTACCGTCCACATTCATTATGGCTGACTCTTAGTGTGGTTATGGTGTAACCTGTGGATGTGTGTGTCGTAATTATCATTTTAGTGGATCTCGTTACTATATGTTGAAAATTTTAAAATCATCTATTACTTCAATTTTTGTATTTTCTTGTGTTCTGTTAAGGTGGGTGTATAAGATTGCAGCAGATCATCGGTATTTGCTCCCTGTGCTAAATATTGATTAATTTCTGTTATTGTTTAGTTACTCAATATATATTTAATTGTTTTAAAATGCAAGCATTTATGGAAGATATGGCATATTTCATTTTTGCAAGTATTGTCCACAGGAGGTATGCGTTGACTGAATTCCTTCAGTAGCATTTCAACAGTAGTTAGAGGAGTTCATTACCAAACATTATGCTATGTAAATGGTCCTATACTGGTGATGTTGGCAGAAAACAAGTTGTTTTTTTCCCCAGCAGGGCCTTGACAGTATTGGGGTAAAAATATTTGTTCCACTTTAGTGTAATATTTTCAGTGTGCTATTTTTACAAACCAATTTGTAAAAGTGCAAAAAAACAAAACAAAACAAAAAACATATACTAAAGGTGTTATTTTATTGAGAAGAATAACTTCTTGCAATGGGTGATATGTGGTAAAAACTCACTGATTTCTGTGACAGAAAGAATAAAGTGCGTGTTGCACAGTGAGCTGCCTCGGGTCTGCTGTAGGGGGCGACACGTTGCCTCTGAATAGCGACCTCACGCTGCTCCACTGTAAATGATGTGTAAGAATAAAGCTGTTCATACATTTATATAGTGATCCTTAAAGCTTGTGACATTACACAGCACAGGCGTCAATTAGTTTATTTTAATAATAATATAGCATTAACTATTAGTAGAACGTAATATAAGTATTATATAAGTAATCAAGTATTAACAACAGAAATTATATAACAAAATTGTTGTGACTGTTTTATAAATCTCTTAATAAACTCACATTTTTAGTTATATAAATGAAATTATTTTAGCCTAGGAAACTAAAAATTAGTTTATTGTGATACTCCTGGATGCAAACTGGGCCGTATTTTGAAGCAGAGACCGGTTGTTGATCATTCATATGGGTGCATATTACACACAGTAGCTCTGTGTTATATGGGTGCATATAACAGAGTAGCTCTGTGTTATATGGGTGCATATTACACACAGTAGCTCTGTGTTATAAGGGTGCATATAACAGAGTAGCTCTGTTATATGGGGGTGCATATAACAGAGTAGCTCTGTGTTATATGGGTACATATTACACACAGTAGCTCTGTGTTATAAGGGTGCATGTAACAGAGTAGCTCTGTGTTATAAGGGTGCATATAACAGAGTAGCTCTGTGTTATAAGGGTGCATATAACAGAGTAGCTCTGTGTTATATGGGTGCATATAACAGAGTAGCTCTGTTCAGCATTATTCAGGTTCGGTCTTGATCTCAGCGCTATTCTATACCACACTGCTACACACTGCTCCTTTAAGTGCACCTTTAATAAAAGAAGATGCATATTGTAAACGTATGTTGTAAATCTCTTTAGATAGAGATAGACAATAGACATTGTATAATTAAGACAATGAGGTACTGACCGATGGTAAATACGCATGCGCAAAGTGTGCTGCTATGGTAACGGAGTCAGCTTGGAACAAAGACGGAAGCTATAGCATGCACATCGGAAATGTATTAAAACATAATTTTACTTACAAAAAACATATATAACAGCCCCCATAGCCTGCGATGACAAATATTTTATTTGAAGAAGATTTCCCAGAAATGTGAAGAAGGCATGAGAGTTCATTTCAAGGTAATTTTCGACTTGGTGTGTTAGCATTATTGTAGCAAAAAGTTCCTGTACAACCTAAACGCTAAGTTTATTTATGTGTAAATAGCAGACGCCCGACTCGATAAAATCATGATCGCTTTTGTTTATTTTGGTAAAATTGTTTCATCGCCCAGTACTGCAGAGTCAGGTTGGTTATAGTCAAGGGATTTAGTTAGTTAATCCACCACTTATACCAATGGTGAGGCTCAGAGGTACTGTTAATATATGTGCCAGGATCTAAAGAATCAAAGCAATAAGATGTTTCTTTGGTCAGACTGAATACCAGAGAAGTTACAGGTCCAGAAGTGTCTCGCCTCAGCGCTCTGCACCTTTGGCTGGCCTTCGTTCTGATCAGATGGGTAAGTCGTCAATGACACACACACACACACACACACACACACACACACACACACACACACACACACACACACACACACACACACACCCACACACACACACACACACACACACACACACACACACACACACACACAAATAATAAAATCATCCTTTTCACTTTTTGGAAACCTCCTTCAAATCATAATATTAGATCTATTGTTTTAATTGAAACTTTTTTTTTTACTTAATTAATTTTTTTTTACTTTAATTTTTTTACTTCAGGTATCAGCAGAGAACCATGCCTCCAAAGACGAAAGAAGTTCGACTCTGACCTCTCACTTCACTCCTGCGGCACACCACATAAAACATTTACAGTTGATGCACATCCACTGAAAACCCCAGCTGGTAAAAAAAAAAAAAGTCCATTCTTATTTGTCAGAATTTATAATTTGTCTTCATTTTTTATATTTAGTATAACCTAAAACTATGTACAAATTTCTTGTAACTTTGGACTACATGTAACCCCCCCACATGTACACACAACAAACTAAAACAGCAGCACCATCTGAACCTGAGCCCCCACTTGAACTGCAGACTATCAGACAACCATCTGAAAAAAATACTGAGAAACCCGGTATGGTCAAGGTCTTACCATCAGTCAGTTGGTTTTTTTCTTTCTATTAATTTTTTTCTTTCTATTCATTGTTTTCATGTTGATTAGAAAGAAGTGACCAGTTTGTTATGAAGACCCAACAGCACAGCAGCAATTCACCAACACCCTTAAACAGACAGGAGTCCTCAACCTATGATGTGAGGCACTTGAGATTTTAAGTACATAAAGAATAAATCAAATAATTGTGGTTCTTAAATGTATGCCTTTTCAGCATGCACTATGTAGAAAAGCTGGACTCAGGGTAACAAGACACAGATCTGATCGGCATAAAACTGAGTATAACAGACAGTTTGCCCAAAAGATGGCACCAGCAGCTCCTTCACCCACATTAACTGCACATGAGGTAAGTTGACATTAAAGTGTCTTTTTATGGTGTGTTTGCTGATGCCATATACTACTGATACACAGTATGTTTGCTATATTATTGTATTGTGTATTTTGTACCTGTTAATAGTACTTGACCCTTTTGCCCTGGCAGGCTCTCTACTCCAGTCACAGTAATGTCCCACCATTTAAAAAGCAACCGGTTTCCATGGATACTGAGTATCAGCGTAGTTTTCAGGGCCTGGCCGCACCCACAGGTTCCCACCGTTGGAAAAACCTGGAGCATGAACGAACTCCATTGTTTCACACACAAGTGGTTAGTGTTCACAACACATATGAATACAGCATGGAAAGAGTTATGATCTATGATTTATGAGTGCTGACACCACGGACCCACATGTCACAATTATTCAGCCATGAATTTCTGTGTCTCCTTATCATACAACTACCAAAGAGGAAAAACAAAAATGTGCCCAAGAACAAACCTTGTCTGAAATGTGAATCACCAGGCCCAGAAATCAAGGTTAACAGGCAGCAGCCGTCTCCAAAACCTATGTCCCCTGACCGTGCCCCATCAAACAAAAAGAAACACAGGTGTGTCCTTGGAAAAGCATGTTTTTTATTATTGAAATGTGTTTTAACTTAAAATATTTGTATTCAGGGTGTTGACAGAATATGAATCCAGGTTTTGTTGCCCTCTCAGACATATCCCCGAAGAAAGTGACGCTACAACAAGCCACACGCTACAGGTTGGTGTACACATGCAGAGTTCATAATCTCTAACAAGGCCGTGAACGACACTTTGTAGTCTGGACCGCGTAGCTGTCAAGTTCTAAGACATAGACATGGATACAAATTTCACTTTTTCATGTTTTAAATGTTAACAACTAAGTAAATTGGCCTACTCCTGTAAAACGCGTTGGTGGGCTCTGTACTCACATCTCACTGCTGCGTATTACTAATGGAAACCATACAAACCAAAAAACCCACAAAGCTTCATTTCAGAGAAGTTTACGTGCTTTAGTCACATAACAGTCACAGTTAGGTTCCTGCCGATGGAAATTTGAATGACATTTTATCCTACATCATGGGGCTTAATCTGCATTCTTTTAAGTCTTCTTGATATTGTGTTTAATGTATAAAAATATATAGGCCTACAATATACAACTTTATATGATAAACCACATATACTGAAAGTGACATTTTTTTACCACCTACTAAATTTCATGTTCAAAATAAAAAATATTGTTTACAGACACATCTATTAGTGGAAAAAATGGGTTTGTATTTTTCATATTTTACACAAAAAAGTGGCACAAATCCTATAAAGTTATATATGACATACCTATATTTACATCAACATCTATCATGCAGATGTCACATTTTTAAAACACATTTAATATGCTGTGCTTTTTGATGCTGTGGTCAGATTTACGGCTCATGTTTGGTTTTTGGTTTTGGTTCAAAGAGACAGAGGTTACTTTGAAAGCTCTGCAAGGATTAGCCAGGTCTAGGTCAGACATAGTTCGCTGGAACTGATGTATCATAATCAGCTTCAACAACATTATCAAACAATCCAACAAACAAAGAGAGCTGTGATTTCACAATACTACCTCAGACAATACACTCTCCAAGTGTAAATACTAAATGTGTGTAACAAGAAGAAATATTCTAAGCCACTGTTGAGTAAAAATCCTTTATTCAGGGACATACCAACACATTTCAACTTTTACGTGGTCTTCATCAGGGGAAGCAGTGAACTAAATGTGTGATTGTTCAGGTAAAGGAGCTGAGGGAGCAGGCTCTGTCATATCGCCGCAGAGCCTGGGGTACTAATTTCTCCAGAGACCACTTGAGCCAACTACTGTCTGAACACAATGCATTATGGGAACCCACGGAAACCATTGAATCATCGACTGAGGGGCCACAGGCAGCTTGTCTAGACCTGTGTGAGGGCAGCTCTGCAGGCCCAGGCAGTGGCAGGTCTTCCTGTCTGGACGCTCTGGACCTGGCCAGGTGAGATGGACAGTGGCTTCACAGATGTGCACTGTCTTTGTCCAAATAAATCAATTGCATACACACAACAGTGCCATTCAAATTACACATTTTGATATTTTACTAAACAAAAACAAAAATAGACAAAATACCTGCCACTTTACACCTTTCTCTACATGGTGCATTCTAATATGTCAGAGATATAATATACACAAAATTACTCAAACATTATTAAAATCCACAGTCACTCAAGTCCAATCCTACAGTGCTGTAACTCTAATGCTTCAATGATTCTTCTTGTTTTTCTTTAGCAACACTAGTAGATCCAGCCACAGAGATTCAGCTGTAGCTTCTAAAGATGGAGAAATTAATCAAACAAACAAAACAATCAAGACCAATGGAACAACGCCCCAAAGCCCTCACAGCCTCATGGTAGAAGATATTTTACCTTTACAAGAAGAAGACAAATCTGATGGAGAGTGAGTTTGCCTTTCTTTCATTGCAAAACAAACCAATAGTTTCTAGTTGACAGAGCCTTACTGTTTGTTTTAAGGTTGATGCATATATACTGTCTTTTGATAGAGGTAATATTATTTTATATTTTAGTGAGCATTTTCAATGTGTTATATTTTGTAAATGTATAGAGAGGAAGGAAGATTACCAACTCCAAAACTTAAGACGTTACCCATTCAGAGGACTCATCTTGATCTGACCACACCGGCCACAGGTAATCACTGGTCTTTAGAGTGTGGAGGCAATTCTGGACTATGCAACAGTGTAATATAATGTACATGACCTTTCTAACCACCAGGAGGTGCTATATTAGTGGGACACCTGAAGGGTACTGATGAAGTCATTCAGCGATCTGGAACAGTAAATTCAAATCCAGGCACATCAGAGCACATCCCAGTAAAACCCAGGGAAGCTTGGGCTGCTGATTCCACTCAGAACAAAGCTGCCTCTAAACCGCTCCCCTCCAAGAACAGCCCTGCCCTGGCTGCAGCTCTGCCCCCCACTGTCCCTCTGCACTGCATTCAGGGAACCTTACGAAATGCTGACTTTCAGCATAACGGTGAGGCTTTCTTGTACCTATGGTTCCTAAACAATAATTAACCATATGTTTTTGATTGTTCATGATTTTGTTTGTCACTTTTGAAACTGCATTTGTTACACACAGTAATTAGCGCTGTACTTTGTGTCAACAGGGCATTTAGGTCTGAGAGCCACGGAGAGGAAGTGTGCAACAGACTGTCATTCAGATGAAGGTTTATGACGCCATCAAATATGAATTAATGAATTAGTAACACATGAGACTATTCAGTGATCAATACATTTTATCGAAAAATATTCAAATTCTACTATTTTCTCCCTTCAGATGAGCGTCTGTCAGTGATGTCGTGGCGGTCTGCAGCATCATGCACAAGGGCGTCTGCCATTTTGGAGCGTGCTCAGAGGAGACGAGAAAACTTCTGGGGAAAAAGTTGACCTTTGATTTGAGACCACATGGCGCTGTGTCCTTCAACTAGTTTTTATTTACCAGTGATCCAGAATAATGTTTTTATTAAATGTGATTATTTAAAATGAATGAACATTATGTAACTTATGTAATATATTTTTATTAGGGACCGTGCTATGTTGTGAAGATGCTTTTGTAGAATTATGATGTAAATGTGATAATGGGTGAAAGCAGCGTTTAAGCACATTAAATAAGTCATCATGTATGGATCAGTCACCTGACCTCATTATTATCAGTGACAAACCTCTTACGATCTAGGTAACCACAAGCAGAAAATGTGAGCTATTTTGCAACCCGTGCACTAAGTTTGCAATAATTTAGTCAAAGTTTGACATAATTATTGAAACCCACCTTAAAGGTGCACTATGGAACTTCTATGATGGGGGATATGTCCTTTGCTTGTCTCCATCTTTGAGATGTTATTGGTTTGCCGGGAATAATTCAGTGTGACATTAAACTTGCCGAACTTGCATTTATTTGACTACACTGAAAAGTTTACTTGGTAAGTCCAGAAAGAAACACTACTGCACAAGTTTTTTTGTGTGAAAGAAAGTAGCTCATTGGTCACCTACTAAGAAGTGTGTGTTTTGGATTCCAGGCAAATGAAAAGTACACATTTTCACTGTTTCGTTGCCTAGTCACTGTTGTGATCTGCAGTTTGGTCAGGCGTCACTGGCTTGTCTCCATGACAAATTTAATGCCACACTGTGTTATATTAGAGTAAAACAATGTAAAAAAAAGATGCAAGAAAAATGACTTGGTACATCTTTAATGTCTTCCTGAATGCATGTATACTTTTCTAAAAACAGGATCACTCAGAATACTGAAACACAATTGTACATTAAGGCCAAATACTTTTGGCTGATTGAATGTAAGTGTTAGAAACTGTGATAAAGTTATAAATCATGTCACATCCTGTTAACCTCTCTACATTCACTGGGCCTCAAAATTCCTTTATAATGAATAAAAAGCATTTACATATGCCGCTACCTAGATTACAAATTACACTGGTACTTTATGATGCTACAATGACAAAATTTTCGAGTGGAAACTACTTCAGATTTTGAATACAACGTCACCATCAGTACTGTTGTTTCCCCGTCGAACAATTACCACTCAACAGACTGAGTGAACAAAGCTGGCCTTCCTCATTGTAAATTCTCATTATATAAGTCTCAATGCAACTTGGGTGTGGACTACAGTATCCGTCACATATGAACACCTCTGAGAAGGCCGAAAATAAGTCTATTTATTTATTTATCTGTTTATCCATCTATATTATGTATTTCACCATCTTTGTGTGTAGAAAAGCCCTGTATAAAAAAGTGTATTATTTCTTTATTTTTATATTATATGCAAGTATGTGTATATGTTTTGAAAAAAAAAAAAAGGCAATGTGCAGTGGATTTTATCAAGGATATATGGAATAATATTTGGATTGCAGTAAAACATTTCTGTACAAAGAGTAAACTGCAAGTCTCAATGACTTTTTAAAATGGTGCTTATCTGATTTTTGCAAATGACCTCTCTAATCCTGTTACTTATTGCGCTATGTGATATTTGTGTTGCATAATAAATGAGCATGTTACTACCTCTAAACGTACAAGTTGCAGTGATTAAAAGAGTAGATAGTGATGCTCCCACACGCCTCAGTCTCAAAGGGTTTTAAACCCACAGGCTCTGAACACAATATGACGCACTGCCACCTGATCTTCCACACACAGGAGCTGATAGAAAATGCAGAGGAGCTTCCCGAAAAAAAATCTTTAAAGTTGTTGTGGGTGGGATATTAAATATCCACCAATGAGGGTGGCTCCGCACTGGCCAGATAATGACACAAAATTTCCCAAGGATGTTTCCTCATTACTAACTTTTATTTGCAGCATCTCAGGAGGCGTATCACAGGTGGATGGCTCTTCTATTGTCGTCCATACAAAGGATTTTGTATTGCATAATGTGAATGATTACAAACCATAATCCTAAATAAGTAGTTAGAATGTTACTTAGTACGTGATAGTTTTATGTTTGTACGACAGAGAGTTTATTACTTTGTCAGTATGTACCACAGTAAAGTATTAAATATACCTGACATGAAATGTTACTGAAATGTCAAAAAATCCCATAAATTCAAACTTGGAGTGGAGTTTACTTCTCCTCAGATCTGACCAGTAAATTTGTCAGGTGGAGTTTTCGGCTTGTCCCTATAAAGACAGATGAGCTTAATGTCATACTGTGTAACATTCCAGGCAAAGCAATAAAATCTCCAGGACGACCACCAGAAAAGTTACATGGTGCACTTTTAAATTATGTTATTATAGAAAAAAAGTATTTTTTATAACTGAATATAAAACTCAATAAGCAGATAAAGACATCAATTAAGGCAGTTTTAATGCAGTATTGAAACTTTATTGCAACTCAGTAAAACTACTGTAAGTATTCAGAACGCAGCGCTCTGATTGGGCTGTGCAACAGAATACGTTTATTTATCATCACCATCCTCATAAATGAATGTGTAAACCTATTCCTCTTTCATCTTGGGGAAGTTAGTTAACAAAGTCGACTTCCCGCTCACGATTCCCGAAGGAGCCATTACATACTGACTCAGATAGAGGAAATTAAAATGCGATTGCACAAATGAAAATGGAAATAAGTTTATAGTGTGGGGGGAAAAAAAATGTTATTAGAGTGGACGGTATAATGTGTAACAATTAATTTCCTCTTTGTGTAAGTGACAGTAAACAGAGTTGCAAAGCCAGCACTGACCTCTGTGTGTGTGTGTGTGTGTATGTGTATGTGTGTGTGTGTGTGTGTGTGTGTGTGTGTGTGTGTGAGTGAAAGACTAAGGGGTTTTCTCAGTTGGTTACCTGGCCTATATTCACTGGAGGGGGCGGAGGGCTGATGAATATAAGACACGGACTGGGACATGACAGCACAATCATCCAGCTACCAGGTGAGCTTGCAACAGAAACATTTGGCTATAACTTAACCTTAACCGTAACTACTATTTACTAATGCTACTCTGTCTTTTAGGAGCACAGATCACAACTTATCCAAACTGGGAACATCGTCATCCGGACCTCAACATGCAGTGCTTCTCACCAGCTCTCAAATCATTTCTCCGTCCTGCAGCCGTCCTGCTTTTGCCACTTCTATTGATTGGTTGGATTGAATATGCAGTGGCAACTCCAGTGCACAAGTCTTTAAGCCCGCCACTGAGAAATCCAGAGACCTACAAAGCGGTCAACAAAGTGGCGCATCATGTAAGTGTTTTTATTTTACATAGAAAATTCCGATGGCAGTATATGATATGTTTTTATGTAGCGTGTTTTGCATCTACAGCGTTTAATTTTGTAGTATTTACTGTAGTTCATGTAATTTGTGCCGGTCCCAGTCATGAAAAAGTGCAAAAATGCATGTAAATAGTAAATATCCTATATGTCAAATAACAAGGTACGCTTAATCTAATTTTTACTAGTCTTCCTAAAATAGTTTTTTGTCTGGCAGGCTCAAGACAACAGCATTGATGACACCAGTTCAAGACTCATTCCCAAGGCGGATACTGAACAGGTAAGAATCTTTTCATCATTTTATTAAAATTATAACCTTTGAATAAAACAACAAAACAACAATACCTTTTAATCTGTTCTATGCAGGATCACCTGAAGATCTGCTGCCTCCATGCTAATATCCTGGACTTCTACCTTCGCAACATCCTCCCTCACCATGACAACAAGCATCCACACATGCACCGGGTGAGGACCGATCTGCAACGTGTCAGCGACGACCTCAAGACTCAAGGATGTGTAAGTATCATTATCGTCAAGTGAAACTAGGATAGTTAGATGGTGTGGTTGAACTGTGGTAGATTTGAATTTGATAACCTCAAGTTGTGGTTTTGAGATAGTAAGATAAAGTCTAACTTTGTGTCTTTGCGTTCTACAGAATGTGACTCACTATCATGACCATCAGCATGCAGTACAGTTTCGGAAGAAGCTTGCCGAGGTGTGTATTTCGTATTCAGCCATAATCTTTTCATTTAGAAACTGATAAAACCTAAAATATTCTCCGTGTTTGAACACTTACAGTGTCAAATATCTGAGGGTGCAGACTAAATGCACTAAATTAATTTAATTACATTACTAATGGCATGAGGTCTTAAACTAAATCTTCATTCCCCAATAAGAGCATCTGTGATGAACAGTGACCAACCATTTCTTTGTTTCAGATGGGAGAGGAACAAGGCATTAACAAGGCAGTGGGAGAGATCAACATCCTGTTCTCATATCTGCAGGACTTCTGTGTCCAGCCCAAAAACCAGACCGCTGCACAATAATGTCTCCAAATTCTGACCGAACAACAACATTTGGATTTTATTTATTATATTTATCTGTGTTCATGTGAACCACTTTTATACCGCTATTTATTTCCAAGCTCTGTATTTAAACAGATCTATTTATTGATTAGTAATAATGCTCGGACATTCGGGTGTTGACCATGTAGCCATGTTATGGCCTATGAAACAGTATTTAAAATGTAATGTATGACAGTGCACACTGGTTATGGTGGTTATTACTAAATAAAGTTTTTCATATCATAATTTGTGATACGTCATTACTCACTTTATACTAATAAGAAAATGATTTAAAAATACATGAGTTATGAGAAACTGAATATTAAGCATTATAAAGCTTCATATGTACATGACTTGTTGCAGTATACAGACCTTAAGGTTTATCTTTCACCTGTATTTAGTGTTACAGATTTTCATCATTGTTGCATTACAGTTTCTGACTTAAAGTTGGAAAAAATAATTAGCTGCGTATGAGGGAATTTTTAAGGTTAACATGCACTGTTGTCTGGGGCACAGGGTCGGGGCCACATCTGAAATACCACTGCACTATATGTCACCTTCCACCTTCTACTGAATAGAAAGATGAAAGAGAACGTTCTTTAAAACTGGTGCAGAAGGACTAGAAACCACAAGTAGACGCGACCTCTTGACCTACTTTCACTGAGGCCAAGAGTAATCCTTAAACACAGAAAAAGGTGGGACAAAAATATCAATCTGGTGCCCATCTCAATATGACCAGAGGTGTAAACTCATTTAAAACATTTTTTTACTGATGTTACTGTAATTGAGTTGATATTTTGGGGGTAGCTGTAGTTCTTTGAGTAGAGTTTTAAACCAGTGCTTGTAGCCTACTTGTAATTGAATATAATTATAGGTACACTGTAGCCAGCCAACTTTTGAAGGAGTGTAAACAAAACAGGCTTCCATTAAGAGGCATTATTTTGAGCAAATGAGCGTGCAAACATTTTAACTGAGATTGTTTTGCACGCTTTAAACCCTGTAGACCTGGGCTTGCATTTATTTATTCCCCTGCACGGCTTGGAGGATGGGGGCATCAATTCATCATCTTGAATGTTTGAATATTTTCCTTTAGGGTATTTTGAAAGAAAAGTATATGTGATGATATGAAATCATCACAATCGAGCAGGTCTATCCGCAAACTTCCCTCGTTCCTTGTCTCAATAAAAAAAAACAACGATTAAACAATTGTCCAAAACTAACTCAAGTACGTGTCTGAGCTACAGATCTTTTACGCACCTCATACGCCCACTGGTGGCAGTAAAATGTTGTTTATTTAGGCCTCTTGTCAAAATTCCACATGTGCGCAACGCGTAATTCTCAGGATTAGTAAAAAAAACCCTCATTCAAAATCAGGTTTGACTGGAGAACATCCACCGGGATATTCCGGCGTGTCGTCATTTCCAGGCGCACAGGTGGCACACACCAGGAAGAAAGCACCTGTATTGTTTTCTATCGTTTCTATTTTTAGCTGCAGACTGCGCGTCGCAGACCACACGGGCTGATCTGCTCATGTCACACAGGCCTGTGTGGGGGGCGCGCTGTTCAAATTCAACTTTCCTATTTGGCTTTTAGGTCGCCTATAATGTGGATACTGCCATTACAAGTTCTGAAAAAGGGTTATAACATTGATCACCAAAACGATTTTTTCATTGCATTAACTTGAAGCGTGTAGAAAATAATTTGTTTCATCAGATTTTGAATTTTAAACACTCGGAACACTTGTAACTCGGAAAAAACAAGTTTGAATTATTTTTATACTGAATTTAAATTGCTGAAATATTACGTGTACATTTTCAAAGTGTTTCAAATTCAAAATTCTAATTTCACCTTCAGCATAGATATTTTCGAGTCCTCAAATTCAGCAGTCAAAATTCAGAGTGTAAAATTCATGGTAAAAAAAAAAAAAAATCGCAGGAATGATTCAAGATGCCAAGACAGAAGCAATCGATCCAACGTGATTCGATCTAATTTAGTAACAAACAGGAAATGGTGCAGTGATGCGATCTGATTGGTCAGAATTAGCCTTATCCAAACATCAAACCCCTCCCCCAGATAAGAACAGCCAATAAGAAACAGCCTCTGTCCTCCTCACTCACTTTGGATCGATTGCTTCTGTCTTGACATCTTGGCTCATTGCTGCAAAATTTTTCATTGCGAATTTTACACTTTGAATTTTAACTGTTGAATTTCAGGACTTGGAAATGCGCAGTGAATATCTAAAGGTGACATTTTTATTTTGAATTTGAAACATACTGAAAAAGTGCACTTAAAATTTCAGCAACTAAAATTCTGAATAAAAATAATTCAAACATCTTTTTTCAGATTAAAAAATTACAAAGTGAGAAATTCAGTGGTGTTTAAAATTTAAAATCTGAACAAATGATCTTCCATAGAAGCTGTTATAATGGGGTCATAATGGGGTCGCGAGCAGTGATCTATATAGGAAACAGCCTTTAAAGGTCCCATGTAACTTTAAAGGTGCAGAGTTTGTCACTTGGTTGCGTCATGGAGCTGACAGTGTTTTCCCTAGACTTAGTTATTTGAGCAGAAGCACCTCACCTCCACAGATCTGACCTGTAACTAGGCCTGATGGCATTACCTGCTTGTCTCCATATAGAAAAATGTTTAATCATGGAATGGTCCAGGCAAAGCAATATCACATCAGTTGAAACAAGCAGGTGGCGGATTCTCCTCCAGGAAAGTTACACAATGCACCTTTGAATGATGATTACCAGAGCAAGATATAAAAACTTGTTGCATGAAAGCCATGAAAGGGACGTAAAAACAGTTTAGTTTAATTAATTTAGTTTAGTTACTGGGCCATGCAGGAGTATTAATCAAAGAAAACATTAAAGAGACAACACACTATAGAACCCATTTCCATTTGCAGTCCTTGGAAATAAGAAATATGATTTGGAAATAAAATGAAGAAGGGACAATAAGTTTGTGGTGATTTATCAAATGATATGGACCTACATCTCTCACACTTGTGACAATTAATAAATAAGCAGTATTGCTATTCATGTTTTCATAGATAAGCTGATCTGAGAAGTTTCTCTGACCTGATTACTGCCTTATCTTCCAGGAACACAGCAGGGTTTTAGGTGGCACTGAGGCAGTCTGCTGACAGTCCAATTTAATTTGGGTCAAACAAGAGTCTCCGACACTTTCTGAAACCTGCAGCCGAGAAGCCAACCTGCCATGTCACCGTTTCCTCCACTTGCATTGTCCCAACCACAACCTAGTTTAATCTCACCACACTTTTAAACACCAAAAAGCTCTTGATCTCACCAAAGATGACATCACCTTTAACCAAAATGATTTAACAAAACTTGGCAAGGGAATGTAGTGAGAAACCAGGAATGAGATGGACATGATTTATATCCAGAGTAGGTCATACTAATAATACATGATCTATTAATGTAAGGAACGTCTGTCTGTGTGTCTGTTTGTTTGTCTCTCTGTTTGTTTGTTCTACACATAACTCTTGAACTGCTCACCCCACTGATCTTAAACTTGGAGAGTGTCAGATTAATGACACAGCTGTGTGTAGTGCCAAGTTTCCAGTGCCAAGAGCAAAAAATGCCAAATATATCTGGCATATGCACAGTCCCTACACTGTTGCACTCTGCACTAGTATAAATAATACAGCATTTAACACCTTTTAATGTTTTTTTAGTTGTATTTTGTGCTGTGTATTCATAAGAAAAAGATTATTTTAATGTCCCATATACATTTTACACTCACATTTTTGTCCTATTCATTATTGTATCCTTGTACAGCCAGATGGATTCTCGCTATATTTGTGAAAATCCACCTTGGAGTGCGCCCGCCGTACAGTTAATTAGGTGGGCAAATCAAAACAAACATGGTGATGCTGAGAAATATACTTATTGCTGGATCGCTTATTACTTGCTTATTTTCTGGCATGAGCGTACAGGAATGTTATTGCTCTGCCTGCAGTGTCCCACAGTATCACATCTGATATCTATCCCCATAGAGACGTCGAACATCCACACTCCAGCATCATCTCCATCAAATTGACCATTAGAAACAATACGATGCTTTCAGGTACCACACGCCATTATGAACATTATAAGGGCGACGTGAAGAAGAGGGAGAGTCAGCGGCCCTCGACAGGACTCCAGAATGACTCCAGAATGACTGCAGATGACTGGATTAGACCGTGAGAAGGAAGTGCAGGAGAGTCGTCGTCTTTGGAAATGTGCAGTGCTGAGTCAGGTGCAGCATGAGTAAAACCCCTGCCAGACAAAAACAAAAGAAAAGTGTAGACAGAACAGGTGGGAGGAGAGGAGTTCAGACAGAGGTATAAAGGAAGCAGAAGCAGATGTCCTGTTACATTCAGACATGGCCGGGACCTCCACTCTCATCCTGCTGCTCAGCCTCCTCGCCGTTACCATGGCGACGGCCCTGGAGCGTGGGGTCAGCTGCCACCAGGAAGTGCACCCAGAGCTACTCCGGGAACTGTGGATCCGAACACAACAGCTGCTAAAAGTATTACCGGTAGGACATTTGCAAACTATTTTAAAGTTTAAAGAAGGCAGACATGGATAACTCAGCTCACGTACAGATGTGTGTTTTATGTAGGACAGTCAAACTGATCATCAGCTGTCATATTCATGGGTTTCAAATTAGGACTGTGAACATAGCAATAAATCATAAATAAATAAAGTCCAAAAAATGTAGGAAAAAAAAACCAAAAAAAAGGAAGTTGAATCCCAGCACTAAACTACCTACATAGTGTAGCAGATGAAAAGTACTTGATTTCAGTGTTTGACATTCATTATATTTGGTATGGATGTGGTTAAGTGACCAGGCTATATCCTGTATCCTTTTTTCCTTTATTTTTTTTAACCAGAGGTCCTGACATGTTACAGTGTGAAGACAGCAAGATGAGATAAATTGACTTCACTGATTAGTAAAGCCTGGAAAAAGCAGCAGACTTGTTATTTAAAGTTGATATATGTGATTGTAATTGTGGTTTTAAGATTCTAAGGTCACACTCTCAGATGGGAGGAAAGAGGCATTTTGCTATTGATTAGATTTAATTATTGCATATTCAAAAGAATAATTGGCAAAATAAAAAAGCTGATCATTTCTATCATGAAAGAAACTTTAACAACAAATTGTAGGATGTGATGATCCTGATGATTCCACAAGCCAATTTACCTTATTTATTACATTGTACTGACAAATCAGATTACTTCTATCATCAAGAAGACTCAAGAACCAACAAATGTCAATATTTTAACAATATGAATCTTAGTTGTCCCCATTGACTGTATGTACAAATGGATCTAACTAAGCTGTGGGCGTACTTCCTGCTCCACTGACTCTGGTTCCAATTCACTTTGCATTGAAAAAGCATTGCCCTTCTCACTGTAGCTGCTACTGTCAGGCTCCTCATTTTGGTCTTAAAATGTTCATATTAACTGGCTCTACATGACTCTGTTTTTTATCGGGCTATTTTCTCTGTAAATCAATTGTTATTCCTCACATGGAACTCACTGCATCTTGACTGGAGCTGAATGCTATGGGTCATGTCATACTCCTTAGTCCACGTCTTTACACAGGCCTGCATGAAATATAATTTGTCTATAGAATGCTGTGAAACCCAACAGTATATTTAAATGTGTGTCTGGGAAAATAATACATTACATACCATCTGTAATCAAATATTTAACAAATTTAACAGAAAAGTGTAGGGAGCAGAATGCAGCTTACTCCATTGATGTGTTCACTTTCAGAAAGAAGAGAAGCCAACCAAGAAAGCAAGACTCCTTCCCAAGTTCTGCACCAAATGTAGTGAGGTCAGTGATGTAT
>JACN01132137.1:0-14450 GCA_000787155.1 Scartelaos histophorus | reverse complement strand
AATTTTACTTTTTTCTGCTTTGAATAAACTTAAACAGACACTCACCAGTTGAAATAAAATGGGACAAACAAATTGGTTTGTCCCCTGAGGAAAACCATAGGCTGAAACGTGTCGGGACTTTTAAAGTTGTCCATTTTGACACACCGTAAATTAATAAAGGCATTTTATTTCAACCGGTGAGTGCCTTGGATTTTTTGCATCTTTAAACTGACTTCCCTTCCCCAAAGACACCACTGTGTTTTTTCTACTGTGTATTATCCTCTGGAGGTCCAGGAAGCGCTCCTTCTGAAACTTTTTAAACTTAAACAGACCTTTGAGAAAATATGTTTCATTTTGGCTTGCAAGTCTGCAGAAGGTTAAAAGATTAAATTTATGCTTTTAAATTTACACCTAATATTCAACTCAGCTTTTCCTGTGCTGCACAATTATCTTAAGGTCTTCAGAATCCTATAACAACCGCCATTCTGCCTGCAATTACTGTATTTTAGCCCCGGCGTCTATGTTTATCCAGTACCTAAACTCTACCTACGCTACATTAAACACTGCGTTTCTAAATAATTCACCTTCCCGGCACGCCAAGGTAAATATCTTTTCTTGTTGTTTATATCTCCACTCAATCTTCGACACAGTCACGCTCTTTATTTATGCCTGTTATCATTGCCGACACTGCTTACCCCCTGAGCGCGCCCCCTTCCCCATAGACTAATAACAATGTGTAATGTATGTTTAGCTTTGCACTACTCGCTGTCTTGTCAGTGTTATTCCCACCGGGATGTGATTTCTCTTTGTTTTTGCGTCTCCATGGCTTCCACACTCTGCTCTTTTCTTCTTTTTTTTTTTGCTTTTTTTAACTTCTCGCCAAAAGTAAATCTCCTCCAGGACGCTAAATGCTATCGTTAGGCATCTTTTTGTAGTGCAGACAGAACTGTGTCACAGATAAAAGAACTGCTTTGACATAATTTTTTATTGGATTTTGAAAGTCCCAGTTACATTTTCCTATTGTTATTTTAGAACTCTTCGCTAGTCTTTGATGTTTGCATGTATTTTTATGCCAAGCTTCTTTCTCTGCGCGTCTCTTTCTATCAGTCCCTCTGGTATAACTGCTGTTTCAGGTTGTTCTTTGTGCGGAGCCGGGGAGAGCGGCATTTTGTCCGACAACAGAAGTGCTTCAGCGGCACAAAAACGGGACCAGGCTAAATCCCGAGCCCGCCAGTCCACGCTCGGCGCTCCGAAGCATTTCGCTCGGACAATTGGAGGAGTCATCGGCCAGAGCGGCGTGTCACGGGCCTGTGTGCTGACGCGCTAAGCTGGTGTGGCCGCGCGTTTAACCTGCTTAGACTGGCTTCGGGCAGGGATTTTGGCGAGCGCTCAGTACCTTCACATGCATCGCTTATTGGGGCTCCGCTGTTAGCTTGATCATGCACTCCAAAGGCTTCCTGTCCGTGACTGTGAGCGATTACAGACGAGAACTCGGCTCGTGTGGAGCACGGGCAGTGTACCAGAACTGAAACAACTGCAATAAGTAAATCACCAATCAAACATAATCAGAGGATCGCTAAGTATATCAACTGAGAAGTCATTTTATATCCAGAAATTACAAGGAAAAAGGTGAAAGAAATGAATATACTATGATAATTTCTATGGGGCAACAGCAGAAAGTTAGATATTAAAATACAGTTTCCTAGCGTTTTCTGCGTAGCTGAATAAATGTTTTTGCATGAAACTCTTTGCAACTGTAGCCTTATACGTGCAGTTTGGGCCACATATATAAAAATGTATATGTATTTACGCACAATACTGATGCCACGCCTCTTTTTTCACCTGTTAATTGATCGACTAATGATTTCTTTAGTCGACTGCAGCCCTAATATTTACAATTTTTGCTTCTGATGAAAAGTCTTTGCAAATCTATCTCGTTCAAGATTGGAGTATAGTTTTAACTTCATCTGGCTCATTAATTCTGTTCATTGTTCCAACTCAAAAATTAATTTTTCATTCGGCAATTAATCTCTAGTTACAATCGTCTGAACAATGGCCAGTAATTTGCAGGCCTGAGACTTGATTGACAACCACTCTCTCCCAGATCCAATAATTTTCCTGCACGATAATGTTCTGCTAACGGCCTCTGACCAGTTTGGCTTCAGATTTGTTGCTCCGGGCTGGGATTTTTTCCTCAGCGTTCACTCAGGTTTCCTCCTCTTCTCACTTTACCAACTCATCTATTGTTTTTTCCTCCACAATCCCCCCGTCCTCCCTCTTTCCATTTGGCCTTACCTTCCTTGCGCGAGTCTGTTTGAGTGTATGTGCGTATCACTGTGGGGGAGTGTGTGTGTTTGTTCTGCTCCTTATCACAGCCACACCAGACCTGCTTTGGCGTCCAAAACCTCTGCTGTGGCCCCATTGGCTCAGGCACAAACGGCCTCCTGCCCAGCTCCCCGATTGGCCCGTTCAAATCCTGCGCAACGGCGAGAAAGCATTATTCGAATCATTACTCTCCCCTGATAATTTATCCGTTTGGCTATCGGGGGAGGTGATGAACGACCGTAGAGTAAAGACGAAGCGGAAAGTAAAATGGCTGCACTATGCTTCTTCTTGGGTACATACAGGTGCAAGGGCTCACTGTGCTCCACCCAAATAGCCCTCCACCACACGCCAGCAATCATCCTGACCTCATTCTGTCCACCATTGATCCATTTACAGACCGGAGCGCTTTTGTTTAACTCAACGCGACGTGTCCATCCAGGCCCCGTTCTGGATTTAAGGAACAGCAAGAGGTGTTTAAGGGTTTAGCTTTAAAACGAAGATTGCGCTTCAAGTTTTTTGGGGAATGACATCCAAGTGCGTATTAATCAGCGCAGGAACACGCAAATGGAGCAATTGATCAACTAGAGCCAAATTAGAACAAAACTGCAAACAAGATAAAATGGAGCTAACGGAAAATCTTGTACTGCAACATATATTTTCACAATACATGTTTTGCTCACTGTTTTGTAGAGCACATATTAACATCTGTATAATAGCTGCTGGTACAATACAGCATTACAAGCAAGCTTAATTACCTATAGCAGGTTGGCGTCTGATTCTTTGTGCTCAGGCCAGATGCTGCTGCCAAATCCCCTGTGCTTCAACGCCTCAAGGTAGAGCAAGAGCCATACACAGTGAAAACATCTGGCGCTCAAACATCTATGGAGGAGTGTTAGCATCAGCAAATGTACTCTGCCTCGAGTCATATAATCTGATAACAACAATCACAGTCACAACATGCTCAACTTTTACACTTTGTGCCTTAATGGTTTACTTTTTTGGCAATATCGCTAAGTATTTTTGGTAACATGTCCCCCGTTTACTAGATTATAAGTATGAATTTGCTAATGCATGAATAACAAACCAGCTAGAAGAGCATCTAGGGTTAAAAAAAAGACGTTTCTGGCATTACTCATCTTCATGGAATTGTTTCTGCTTTGCCTTAAATGTCCCAGAGTATTGCATGAAACTTATCGAACTGCATGCAAACAAGTCAGATCTGTGATGAGGAGGGCTGACAGGAAGGATGAACGACCGTAGAGTAAAGACGAAGCGGAAAGTAAAATGGCTGCACTATGCTTCTTCTTGGGTACATACAGGTGCAAGGGCTCACTGTGCTCCACCCAAATAGCCCTCCACCACACGCCAGCAATCATCCTGACCTCATTCTGTCCACCATTGATCCATTTACAGACCGGAGCGCTTTTGTTTAACTCAACGCGACGTGTCCATCCAGGCCCCGTTCTGGATTTAAGGAACAGCAAGAGGTGTTTAAGGGTTTAGCTTTAAAACGAAGATTGCGCTTCAAGTTTTTTGGGGAATGACATCCAAGTGCGTATTAATCAGCGCAGGAACACGCAAATGGAGCAATTGATCAACTAGAGCCAAATTAGAACAAAACTGCAAACAAGATAAAATGGAGCTAACGGAAAATCTTGTACTGCAACATATATTTTCACAATACATGTTTTGCTCACTGTTTTGTAGAGCACATATTAACATCTGTATAATAGCTGCTGGTACAATACAGCATTACAAGCAAGCTTAATTACCTATAGCAGGTTGGCGTCTGATTCTTTGTGCTCAGGCCAGATGCTGCTGCCAAATCCCCTGTGCTTCAACGCCTCAAGGTAGAGCAAGAGCCATACACAGTGAAAACATCTGGCGCTCAAACATCTATGGAGGAGTGTTAGCATCAGCAAATGTACTCTGCCTCGAGTCATATAATCTGATAACAACAATCACAGTCACAACATGCTCAACTTTTACACTTTGTGCCTTAATGGTTTACTTTTTTGGCAATATCGCTAAGTATTTTTGGTAACATGTCCCCCGTTTACTAGATTATAAGTATGAATTTGCTAATGCATGAATAACAAACCAGCTAGAAGAGCATCTAGGGTTAAAAAAAAGACGTTTCTGGCATTACTCATCTTCATGGAATTGTTTCTGCTTTGCCTTAAATGTCCCAGAGTATTGCATGAAACTTATCGAACTGCATGCAAACAAGTCAGATCTGTGATGAGGAGGGCTGACAGGAAGATTATGCTTTTTTTAAAGTATTTTTGAGCAATAAATCCCATAATAAAAAAGGGCAGGCAAGGCAAATGTGCAAATGTACAAAGTCATTCCAAGTGCTTTGCAGGATAAGAAATGCATTAAAATCACAATTCAAACACATCAAAACATACATAAATCATAAAATATTTAAAAAAAGAGACATTAAATAAGGAGAAAAGTGCAGAAATAAAACAATTCATTAAAAAAAAAGACGGTTTAACGTTTCTGGCATTACTTATCTTCATGGAATTGTTTATGCTTTGCCTTAAATGTCCTTAAATGTATTGCATGAAACTTATCTAACTGCATGCAAACAAGTCAGATCTGTGATGAGGAGTGCTGACAGTAAGATTATGCTTTTTTAAAGTATTTTTGAGCAATAAATCCCATAATAAAGTAAGGCACAAGTCATTCCAAGTGCTTTACAGAATAAGAAATGCATTAAAATCACAATACAAACAAATCAAAACATACATAATCATCATAAAATTAAAAAAAAGAGACAGAAAGAGACATTAAATAAGGAGAAAAGTGCAGAATTAAAACCATTCAGTCATATCCAAAAGTAAAAAGCAAGACAAGCATAGCAGCATTTCCATATTGACACATGCAGGTCGTGGACACTCTTCTAGAAAGGTTACTTGAGTTTTTAACCAAGTTTGTCCACTCTCCACAGTAGTATTCAACCACTTCATACTTACCGTCATAAATTACACATAAGCACATGAGGTTTGGATACACATCTGTGGAGTTATCCCATAAATTATTAACCTCCTCCCAAATTTTTCCCCCTTTGAGTCACTGCGCTGCTGAAGTTTACCCGGGCCGTCTCCAGTGAGTCAGCCAGTCAGCAGTTTGGAGGTCAAGTGCGTCTCTGTGGGTGGAGCGTGTAGCTGCAGCCTGTTGAGACTCGCAGGTCGGGGATTTTAGTTAAAAGAAGAACCAGCTGTGCTCTCGGGGCTAAGACGTGCCGAGTGCCGTCTAAGGGCATAATTACTCCCCCCTGACTCATTCAAGATGACATACTGACAGGAGATATCTGATCCTGCTTTGGTTTAGGGTTTTTTATGCTGTGGGAGAAGCCCTTTTCCAGTGTAATCCTAAACACTCGTCTTTGTTAGCAAACTGAATCTGTACAGTTGTAAATGTAAATGTATTGTTTTACACTTACTTGGCTTTTCTCATTTGGAAAAAAATGTGTATGTTTGGATGAAAAGTTGAAGCTCTAAACCCTTGGGCTACTTCTGCTGTAGTTTCTTTCTTATGTCAGATGGATGAGCAGTGAGCAGTTTTTCTTAAGTGTGTTGGGATGTGCTCTGAGCAGTTTTTCTTTCAAGTGTGTTGTAGCCTGTATAGAACGGGATGGTCACAGTATTGAAAACATTGCTATAGTGGAAGTCTAGAGTAAAGACAAATTGAGCCTGAACTTTTTGCAGAAACAAAGCCATATTCTTCAGTTAAAAAGGTTCGAATTTCATAATAATCCCGCACATACCTGTAGCACCTCTGACCTTTGTGGAACCAAGTCATTTTTTCAGAAATCATGAGTTATTCTGCATGTTTTTTCTACTTAAAGTGTTAAAATGTTGTCTTTAATGTGTCTTTAAAATGACTCTAAATCTCTTTTTTAGCATATTTTCTGAAGTGTTTTTAGTCCAAATATTGTTCGAGCGTGTAATTTTTTTCAAATATCATGTTTCCAAATATCAATATCATATGGCTTAAAACTTAGATTAACATCCCAACCATGTTTTAGAAAATAAAACAGTTTTAAAATCATTCTCAGTTGCACCACATGGTATTTTTTTTAAGGTTGTAGCCAATTAAAAACGTTCTAATTTCATAATAACATACCCCCCACATACCTCTGACCTCCATAGAACCAAGTCATTTTTTGTTATTCTGCATGTTTTTTCTACTTAAAATGTTAAAATGTCATGTGGTGCGACCATCCGCTCTTTTAAACTTCTTTAAAATAACTCTAAATCTAATCAAATATATTTTCTTTGTTTTTTGTCATATTTTCTGAAGTGTCTTTAATCCAAATATTGTTCGAGCATGTAAATTTTTTCAAATATCAATATCATATGGCTTAAAACTTAGATTAACATGTTTTAGAAAATAAAACAGTTTTAAGATCATTCTCAGTTGCACCACATGATATTTTTTAAGGTTGTAGCCAATTCATGTACATAAAAATCACAAAAAATGCTTAATATAAATGTCAAACATAGATTTACATTTGACATTGTAAATATTTGTTCCAGAAACATTAAAATTTGCCTGTTAAAAACATCATTGACCCATGCATTACTAGTATAGCCTTGTTATTTGGCTAAACGGATAAACAAAACAGATACAGTAACTCTGCTCTTGCATCATTCTGTGAAATTATCAATGAGATTAATAGTAGCTGCAAAGTGTAGCCCGGGGCCCGGTTCTGTGGAAAGGTAAATGTGTCATCAAACAAAGAAAGAGGGGGTTGTTTGAATTTCCTTAAAAGACTTTGTAACTCGACTCCTCCAGGGGCCGGCGCTGAGCTCATTCAAAAACACACAGATGCCCGGGCGGCGGCGGCGGGGGAGGGGCCAGGTAAAACAGAGGTGAGAGGTTGCTTAAACTTTCTACCCGGCAACAAACAAAAGAAATCCTGCAGTAACGCTCCTATCTGATGTCGCAATTCGAAGAACCCGCCCCTCCCCGCCCCTGTTCTGCTGCCTTATCTGCCGCTGCCCCGTCCCGGCTCTGTGAAGTTCTTTTAAATGTCAGCATTTGAATAGCAATAGAGATAAACGATGCACAGATAGACGCAGGGAGTGAGGTGGAGAGGAAAAACACTGCCACCAGGTGAATGTCATAAAGATAGTGGGGAGACAGATTGGAACCCCTGCTAATATCGCTAACAGCTGACCACCCAGAAAACCCTGAGACAACAAAGCAACCATTCCTGCAGAATTATATAGCTGCAATATTTTAAATTGCTATAATATTGTCAGGATATTCAAATATACTAAGGAATAGACTGGGTAAGCAATGCTGATTCCAAAAAACTCTACCTCAAGGTCGGTTTCCAACACTTAAAAACAATTTCCTAATAAAATCTACCCAAAATTTAGCTAAGAAATGGCGGAGAATTGTCGCAAAAGGGACAATAGATGAAAGTTTGTCAATGCCATTTCATCCAAGAGTGACGTGCCTTCCTTGACTCGCAATAGAAAAAATATATTTCTGATGCAAGGCTGCTGAAAATAGTGAGATTTTTCCCTTTTTTGATTGAGCCTTTGTAATGACGGCGCTGCCATGCGGAAACCTGTAGCTAATTCAGAAGCATCAAAAGCGCTGCTGAGTGACTGCTATAGCTCCCAGCCCCATCACCGCATGTGACACCGACACCGCAACGCTAGGTCCTTAGAAAATACTTCACACCTGATTGGCAATGACGACTGTTCCTTGTGTTTGTCGTCGGCCAAACAGTTACCAGCCGTAGTGTTACACTTTTGGAACGAGCCCATTTTGCTTCTCGCTTTACAAACTGTGCAGGTTCAGAGTTGATGTAGTCCCACAGTTTAGTCCAAATTGATCTTTTGTTCGATTTGACTGCAGGGAAAACACTTTCAAAGGCGCATTGAGTAATTTTTTTTGGTTGGGGACCCATCACTTGCCTAGAAAGTTCCACAGTATGGCATTAAACAGCTCTACCTTCTCTACCTTATTAGTGCGTTTATTCTTTTTTTTTCCACACAATTGGTTAGTCAAGGCGGTGATGGAGATTGCATTGAAACCGAAAGTGAGGACTGGGGGGGGAGGGATGCCTCTCCACAGATCTGACCTGTAACTGGGCCTGGTTTGGTCTCCATGAAGATAGATTTAATGCCAGACCGTTGAACATTACAGACAAAGGAATAACATGTTCATGGAGAAAAGCATTTCACCATGAAATGTTACACAATTCACCTTAAAATAGCATAAAAAACTTAATAAAACATAATTTCATTGATTTATGGACACTGCGCTGAAGTCTTTATCGATTGTAATTTTTTTGGTTGGGGACCCATCGCCTGCATGGATATGCCATTGCTCTGCCTAGAAAGTTCCACAGTATGGCATTAAACAGCTCTACCTTCCATTTATTAGTGCGTTTATTTATTTTTTCGCACAGAAATTTGTTAGTCAAGGCGGTTACGGAGGATTGCCTCTCCACAGATCTGACCTGTAACTGGGCCTGGTTTGGTCTCCATGAAGATGTAATGCCAGACTGTTTAACATTACAGACAAAGGAATAGAATTTCATGGACCTTCCACCAGAAAAGTTGCACAGTTCACCTTAAAATAGCATTACAAACTTAATAAAACATAATTTAATTGATTTATGGACACAGCGCTGAAGTCTTTATCGATTGTTTTTGCATGTAGTGGTAGTTGTGGGATACTCCCTTGATGATTGCCTTTTAATTACAGGATTGGACAGCGAATGGAATGGACAGTTAAAGAGTAATTATCCCTATTAGTCAACAACATATTCAACATATTTTATAACTCAGTCACTCAGCAAGTGTCCAATGTCAGCGGGAAACAAGCTCTAAATTCTGCAGATTTCGATTTTTATCTGAAGCTCAAAGGGAGATTTTAAACGCCTCCGTCGATCACTGTGAAATAATCAAAAGGGAAATCCCCATTCACCATTTGTCCTTTTCTAAACGGACGCTATACGGTTTCGAGGTCACCGCCAGTTTCAAAAGACAATCCCCCGGTTTGAAAAGTGCTTGAGTTTTGAATTCGGAGTTGAAAAGCCGTATTAACCCCATATAGAGAGGCGCTCAGCGAGGGGGCAAAGATGTGGAAAAGAATCCAACCCATTTCAGTTTTCACCGTCACTGTCAATGTAAAACCCTGAATCAGCCGAACGCACAATACACGCGATTCAATTACAACTCGGCGAGATGAAGGGCGGCGTTTCCTCAGCCTTCTGCACTTCCAATTAAAGCAGCGGAGAAGTCATCTGTGTGTGTTTGGAAACGAGTACCACTTTGCAGAGCGGGGAGGAGGAGGGGTCTTTGGAAGCAGCGGCCGCCGAAGCGTAACTACTAGAGGACCGTGCTCGCTTCTCATGTCGCCTTGTATCATTTCAGGCTAATTTCACCTATTTTTCATACAGAGACAAAAGAGAGGAGAGAGAGAGAGGGCCAGGGCGAGGGGTAGAGACGTCACTGAGAGGAAATGATAAGGTGCAAGTTTATTAGCGTCCTCCACGGGCAGGCATAGACAAATAACCACCCTGACATCTGCAGAATTATAGACTGGAGCTGCATATAGCAATGGACTTAGCTACAAAGTCAACATGGTAGAATCAATAAGCTATAACTACCCTGAGGTCTCCATCAAGACTTTGGCTTTATATTATGAATAAAAAAACAAAAAAAACAATCAATGGATCATTTTGTTCAGAGGTCATTGTCCTTTCTATCCACCAAAGTGAAATAACTGAGAGTTGTCATCTAAATCAAGAAGAACAGATCATACACATCAAATTGACTGAATCACAGAATCAATTTGAACATTTTCTCAGGTTTATATGAGTCCAGTCTGTTCTAAAAATGGAAATGTAAATTTAAGTAACACTGGCCCAAAGGTCCCGTTTAACCCCGAAATCAAGAGTTATATTAACATTTTAGAGTAAATGGATAACACTTTGAAGGGTTATTTAACTAAATAACACACAGAGGTGTTTTTACACTTCATTTTAGTTAATTTAAGATGAAATTATGTGCAAAACTGGTCTTCTCTGGCAGGAGTTTGAAGTGGTGGGTGGGAGGTGCCAAATTAACACTAGGGGAAGTTGAATTAACTTCAACCATATCAACTCAAACCTCCATTTAACTTTCAAATAGTTAAAATAACACTTTTTGAGTTAAAAACAACTCAGAAATTTCAACTCTCCAGTTTGTGCAGTCTACACTTCAGAAATACTTCTCAAGTTTATACCTCAAATATCACAGTGAAAAAGGCATGTCCAAGGAAGCATCTTTGAATGTTAAGTGGATTTTAAATTTAAACGATTCCAATAATTGTCACTGAAGTTCTCCTCCTTTATAAATGGCGTCTTTCTCCTGTTGCGGCCCAAGAACAGATTGCGATCACAATTACACCGCCATAATTAACAATGAACAGGGCATATATGCATACTAATATCTGCAGTATCATAATTAATCAACAGGTTTAGTGTGATCTGGGCAGAATTAATTAGCGATTTTCTGAAGCGTGTTTTTTCTCACGCCTTTGTTCAACTTCCTCATTCATTGGGTCTTATCTTGTGGCCCGTGATAGCATCTGCAGCTTCAGACCGAAACGGAGCTGTGAGATAAAGACTCCACCACGCACAGACTGAGAAGAAGCAGAGCGGTGTGGAGATAGCGACTCAAGACCTGGTTTTCTCCTGGTTTATGGTGATTTTAATGGCTCCTCTGGCACTAAAATTTCCTTCAGGATTAATAAAGTGATACCTTATCTCATCTTATCTTATTGATTGGTTTACAATTTAATATCTAGTGCAGCACTCCTGGTTTAGTCCAGATCTACTACTGGTATAGAAGTGGGTTAGCCTGGATATTGTGATTAGTTTTAGTTGAACCTTTAGTTTTACCCATGTTTAGCTCTGGTTTAGTCATGTTCAACACCTTTCAAATGGTGGTTTAGTTCTATTGCCTCTTCTTAGATGGTCAGTACAGTTTTTTCTTTCAATTTTATGTTAATATTTTACGAAACAAACAAAAATGCACCACAAAAAACCTCCCAAACCCTCCTACACCTCACTCTCTCTCCATCAGACACACAAAACTACACAAAAAAACCCACTAAGTGAACAAACTGGTTTAATCCTGATGCTGTCCGGTTTTAATCCTGGTTTAAAGTTTAAATAGTGGTTTACCTGGTTTAGCCTTTGGACTTAGCTAAACAAATTTCAACAGACACTTTTTTCCAATCCTGTATCAGTCCAGTTTTAGACTTTTGGCTCCCTCATTTACATTTCATCACGAAGAAAAACACAACATTTCAAATTGATTGCGCTTTGCTAACTCTCCACAGACTCCTCCTCGGCTTTAGCTTCCTGCATTCTGCACATACTTGTATATTTGCTCACGCCGAGTCCTGGTGCGTGACTCTTTCTCAAGGTGGAGGTCAGTGCGAATCGCCGCTAAATGATGGTGAGCGACGCTGGCAGATGTTGTGTCAGATGCCACTCACCGATATTTTACAAAAGTCGGCGTCTGTCCCGTGTCGCCATCTCCCCGTATATGTGTGTGTGTGTGTGCAAACGCCTCCTCTCTGCCCTTGAGCCTTTATCAAGTCCCTCTAATTATTTTATTATGCAAATGAGGCGCCATTATTTCATTAGCGAGGCAGCCAATCACACAAGCTGATTAGGAAGTGATTAGCATGCAGTCGGGGCGCTTTTTCTGTGTCCTTGCGAACGGGGGGAGAGGGGGCCACGGATGACCCATCTGGACACTGCCGCCTGGTGAATTTAAGAGTTTTACAGTCTAGTACAGTGGTTTTCGACGTGCGGTGTGTGTGCAAGTGGTTTTGGGTGGGTTAATACTTTAGTCTAGATCAAGTCAGTCCTGCTTTAATTGTGGGTTAAACCTGCTTTGCTGTTTTCATTGTTGCAGCCTCCATTAAGACCATTTTTTTTACTAGTTTTAATGCTAAGCTACAAGTTTATTTGTGTTCTTATATATTGGAGGTTAACATATAGTAACTACATCCTCAATATACTAGGGTCAAAATGCTATAATAACCACCCAGAGGTCTCCAAGGTCTCCAAAAAAGAACTATTCACCAAAATGGCTGAGAGTTTGCATTTAAATCTAGTCATATATTGGTTTTTCTTCAATTATTCGTCAAAATGTATCCATGTTTGCCTTTGATCAGGATAAAAATGACTGTTTGTGGAAATAAAACGTATAAACTTAAGTGTTTTGGCAGTTTGTGGGACCAGGCAGTTATAGCCTGTTTGTTTTGGGTGTGTTAATATCTTAGTTTAGATCTAGTTATGTTTTAGTTGTGGGTTGTTTTCGCTGTTTTAGTGTTGCATAATAGTTTGGTCCATGTTAGATCTTATTTCAAGTCTGGATTTGGTTCTAAGTCTTTTTTCTTAACCAAATCCTAATCCAAATGTGATTGGTTGGTTTTGTTCATTCATTGTGGTGTAAATAGTTTTAAAACATGTCTCCTGCAAGTTTCTATTTGTACCTTTTGAATAGTAAATACCGCATTCATTGGCTTGGTAGATCTGTTGACCTTGTTTTTGTTAAAATTCTACATTTGGCTTTTTATACAGTATAAATGCCTTCCAACACATGGTCGCGCCAATTAAAATAGAGAAA
Organism: Scartelaos histophorus; assembly: GCA_000787155.1. NCBI lineage: Eukaryota > Metazoa > Chordata > Actinopteri > Gobiiformes > Gobiidae > Scartelaos > Scartelaos histophorus. The sequence goes on along the minus strand of JACN01132137.1, from coordinate 1,482 downwards.
GAAAAGCCTTGTGCTTCAGGCTGACAAATTAGTACTTTTGATATGAAGGTCAAAGCTGAATCCAACTGGTCGCTTGAAAGACTGACAGGTTTTGTAACTTCAGCTTTTAGTTTTAGTGTATTTATCCTGGATGTTTGCGAAGGACGGACTTTTTGAAACAGCTTTTTTGCACATTTGATGATTGAACAGTGTTAATTTGAACGTGAGTCAAGTCATAAATGTCTTTCTCCAATGGTTTGAGCTTCAAATTGAGAAAGTTGCATGTGGTATTAATTAAGCAGTGCACAGTTCGGACACTGGTATCGAATATCGTGATGGTCCTGAAAATGTTGCCGCATCAGAAATCAGCTTCCAAATATAAGTTCAGCCAGAATTTGATGAAATAAGAGTATTCAGTGGTTGAAATTGGACCAAAAAGTCTCATAAAAGGCTCATAGTGTTTGAACTTTAATTTACACAAAGCTGTTCTGCAGTAACTCACCAAATAAATCAAGTTTAATCAAGTTTCTGCACTGGAATTGGTTGATAAGTGCCAATGCTAATGCTAATGCTAATGCTAATGCTAGTGCTAATTCTGGTTATTTCCTATAGTTTCAGGTCCATTTTCCAGTTTTGTTTTAATCCTAGCTTAGTCCTGGATTTGTCTAGATTAAACTCCATTATTGCTTTTGTCTTTTAAATTAGTTCCTACTTATTAATGCTCAATGTTTAATCAGTGAAATCTAAATATTTCTCTTGATACTGGCAGATACTTGAAGCCAAAGTGTCGGAATTGGTATCAGAAGTGAAAAAGCTGGATTGGTGCATCCCTAATATTCGTTCTACAAAGTTTCGTAGTGATTTCTCCATTTATCCAGTAACATATTTCAATTTTAGTCTGAATATTGGCACTGGCAGTGTAACTTGCTCACTATATTAAAATGTGAGATATAGATAATACTTTTTAGACAAAAGACACATTGTTTTACATCACAAAACTTTAGTCCAAAACTCATGATAAGACTTCTCGTCAAACATTACTTTGTCGAGCTAAAAAAATCCCACTTTATTGCAGTATATTTCCAAAACAAACTCAGATCAGAACACTCCGCGTTCAAGCCAAAAGATAAAAACAGCCGAGACATGACAACTGCCTTGATTTATAATGTTTTCACGATCTACAACGAGATTTAGAGATTATTGTCATGGACTCGTTTTGCACAAACTTTGGCAAGCGGAGGCGTTGGCTTGTCACCTCTTTTTCCCCTTCAAACAAGAGGCAAAATGATAGTTCAAGGACTGCTCCACTCGCGTCTATTGGCAGCCAGGTTAGCCGCTAGCCGCACATCGCTCCAAATTGGCAGGACACGGAGGAAAGGGAGAAGTGCTAACTGTGAATGTGGGCGGGCTGCGGAGGTCTATTTCAACGGGTGTCTACGCCGAGATGGTTTCACACATATTTGATATCCTCTGCACCCCTGCTTCTGCTCCGACGCTGCGTTT
>KN495087.1:0-13330 GCA_000787155.1 Scartelaos histophorus | reverse complement strand
CAATCAGCCCCCGAAATCCCTGCGTACCCCGCGCCCTTACCCGACCCCATCCCATCTGCACAAGATGAACAGAACGCCTCCGAATCTGAAGAAGAAGAAGAAGAGGAGGAGGATGATGAGGAGGAGCAAATGGAGGACGACTTAGAAGACGCCGTCCCTTCGTCGAACGGCGTTGTAGGAACTGAAAGACTTGCAGTAACAATGCCACAGAATCACCTTGAAGCTCCGCTCGAGTCTCCCATCGCACAGCCAGAGGAGCTGCGCCTGCCCAATGGTCTGCCCCTTCCGGCGCCCCTGGACCCCAACGCACCTGCTGCCTGCACAGCCGAGCGGGACGACAGCCCCATCGCAGAACCAGAAGTCACCCAACAGTCCGATAACGCACCTGAACCTGTCAATATCGTACAAGCGCCCATTGCACAAACTCCCCCACCAGAGGATAAAGACTCTGAGGCTGCCCCCGAGCCTACGCCCGAACCTGAAATCCTCAAAGTCGAAGCAGAAATTCAAGAAATGCTCCCACCAATCGTGTCAGAAGTTGCAGAGGAAAAAACAGATGATCCTGAGGTACAAGCTGAAGTGAAGGAGGAGAAAGAGGAGGCAAAAGCTCCAGTGGAGGCAGCCCCTGAGCCCGAGAGTATCCCAGAATTGGTGCCTCCTGCTCCCACAGTTGAGGAGAGAGAGGACACCCCACCTCCACCCGCAACCACCCCCGCCCCTGTGGAAACTACTATGCAAGGTCAGTCTGCTGCATGCTGGAAGAAGTACTCAGGTTGGTTACTTAATACAGATACATGTGCAACAAAAAGACTATCACATGAAAAATTTACCTAAGTAAAGGTATTAAAGTACCTGTTTACAAATGTACCCAAACAGTAAAACGTATTTAGCACAGATTTTGAAATCTAATAAAGCTTCAATTGTAGCGGTTTTGATAAAGATTTGGGCTGAATTTTGTCTTAGACGAAAATAAAAAATACTTCTACTTTTCAGTCCTATTTAAAATTGTAGTGGAATAGAAAGTACAGATACCTGTTCTAAAATGTAGTGAAGTGAAAGTAAAAACTATCCACTTCAGAGGACAGATATCTAAAATGTGTATTTTTATGTGTTTACTACTTTTACTTTGTCATGTAGGTTAATGTCATGACTTCTGTCCAATATTTGATTCAGATTTCATAATTTCCCACATACCTGTAGTACCTCTGACCTCCTGGAACCAAATAATTTTTTCACAAATCATTCATTATTCTTCATGTTTTTTGTACTTAAAGTGTCAAATGTCATGTGGTGCGACCGTCCGCCCTTAACTCATGATTTTTAAACTTCTTTAAAATGGCTCTAAATCTAATCACATTTATTTTGTTTATTTTTTCTCATATTTTCTGAAGTGTTTTTAGTTTCACATGAAATTTCATCTTTCTTGAATAGATATTTCCCCCATACTATTCAAACAAATATTGTCTTCATGTGGTGCGACCGTCCGCCCCTAACTCATGATTTTTAAACTTCTTTAAAATGGCTCTAAATCTAATCACATTTATTTTGTTTATTTTTTCTCATATTTTCTGAAGTGTTTTTAGTTTCACATGAAATTTCATCTTTCTTGAATAGATATTTCCCCCATACTATTCAAACAAATATTGTCCGATCGTGTCCATTTTTTTACAAATCTCATGTTTTCATGTTTTCAAATCTCAATCTAAGTTGTGAGTCATATGAATATAAGATAAACATCCCAACCATGTTTTAGAAAATAAAACTATTTTAAGGTTATTCTCAGTCACACCACATAACTTTTTTTTATGGTCGTAGTGAATTCATGTACATTAAAAAAACACAAAAATTGCTTCATATAAATGTCAAACATGGATTTATGCACCTGACACTGTAAATATTTGAAAAAGTTCAATAGAATCAAATTTTTTTAATTTTCCTGTTGAAAATCCTGATACGTCATTGACCCATGCTACAATATACAATATATTTTGGGGCTCAGTATTTATTGTTCTTGTAAAAGTGGAAGTTTTTGTGGTATTTTTGTTGTAGTACAATGGGATTTGAGATGTAGAAGGTTAAATAAGACACAAAAAGAACACATTCTATTGTGTATTTGTTGCAGCTCAGGTCTTTTAATGATGCTCTCTATTTAAAAATGGTTCACTGGGATTTTTCTGCATTATTGTTATTGTATCAGAGGCATAAAGTACTTTCAGTATTATCGTTTATCGCAGTGTATTTCCGTACTAGTGTATCATGCTTAAAAATGTGTTAGCGTGACAGGCCTATGCAGTCCTAGGATAAATTACGGCTTGTATTGTATTCTAACTAATGGTTTTTTCCTCTCTTTTCAGCTGCTGTGTCTGTGCCAAAGAAAAAGAGGAAAATGAAGGAACTGAACAAAAAGGAAGCTGTAGGAGATCTCCTGGATGCCTTTAAGGAGGTACAATGAATGCCTGTGTTGTTTTAAAACTATAATTACTTTCAAATTTAGAAATGGTTGCAACATTTATTCAGCGCATTTCACAATCTCACTATGAGGTTATAAGTAAAGGCAGAGTTCTGTGTGTTGCAGCTTGTGTTGTCATGATACTCACATTTCAAATTCGATTTCGATACCAAGGAAAAGACTTTATATTCAATACTCATTCTGATGCCACAATGATAATAAATGAGTATCTAGATTTTATACTAGTTTTAACGCTTAACGATCATCTGATATTTGATACTTTTAACAAGCCTTGTTGTAGACTTAAATAGAACAGTAACAATACTATGGTAGCATTACTTAATCAGAGATATTGTATAGTTTTATGAATTGCAGAATTACTAAGAAACTGGCTATTTTTTAAGCTTTTTTTCCCAAATGTGTTGAGATTATTTAAATTACACAGCACTTATTTTAATTCACTACTCGTTAACAGTCCTATATTACGCAAAATTCACTCTTGTGAGCTTTAAACTATGTTAGAATGTTGTTCCCCTGCTCAAAAACAGACCTGGAGTTGTTTTTTGTTTCATTCACGCATGTTTGAGTAAACCTGCATTATTACTCTTCAAAGCTCAAAATGCTCTGTTCCACCTTGTGATGTCATAAAGTTGTAGTTTTCAAGTGAGCAGCTCCTTTTACCTTAGTAGAGATTGATCATTTCAGATCTTAAATTATACAAATGTTTTCAGTGAAGTTGTATGGAATTAAAAAACACAGTGGAGCACTTTCTGTATCATCACATAACATCACAAGGTGTTTTCAGTTTGAGAGAAGAACTCTCAAACCTAAATCCTGCCTAAATATGCAGGATTTGTGTGTTTTAAACATATGTGAATGAAACAAAACTCTAGATATGTTTGTGATGAGGAAATAACATTTGAACAAAGATCAGAAATGGCACAAAAAGCTCCCTTTAAGAGCCTAAGCCCTCTCTGGTCTGCTCTCGTCCCAGGAGCAGGTGGTGGTCAAACCTGAACCGGAGCCCATCGCCGCCCCCGAACCCGAACCCCCTGTGGCTCCTCCTGCCCCTGAGGAGGCAGAGCTCACATGGGAGGACAAGGAAGACAAGCTGGACGCTGAGAACATCCAGCCAGAGCCAGTGAAGGCCGGCAGCACTGACAAGAAGTACCAGTACAAAGAGGGTGGGTCTGAGTTCTCTGCTTCTTATCAGTGACTGTGTGGGGTTAATATGTCAGTGCCACTGAAGGTGTGCCGCTTTTCAGGAGAAGTTTGATAAGCCATAAGCATGGTCACATGACAGGATTTTCTATTGGTGATTTCACAAATACTTTCAAATATTTCACATATTTTAAATGTACACTTCCTGGCAGTTTTTCTTATTACTTTCTAAAAAAGTTAAATAACTATTTTTCGACAAAACTAATTTGAGGATTTTGATATAAAATATTTAAAAATAAATTCAGTAGAGTTAGTTAACTTTTTTCCTTTCCCTATCTTACATGATACGGTATATTTGAAGTCTCCTACATGTATATAAAATGCCAAAAGTAGTAAAAGTATAGAAACATTGAATGAGATGGTGTGTTTAAACTTTTGAATGGTAGTGTAAGTGCTTTTTTTTTACACATCTTTGGTATGGATCTATTTTTTAAGGTATGAGAAATTGTACAAAATCCAAAGAAACTACTGTATAATAATGTTATTATTTACGTACAGAAAATTGGAAGCCAATAAACCCAGAAGAAAAGAAGAAGTACGACCGAGAGTTCCTCCTGGGTTTCCAGTTCATTTCAGCCAGTATGAACAAACCTGTGGGTCTGCCCGCCATCAGTGACGTTGTCCTGGAGAAGGTACAGCACTACAGAATCAGGGCACACTGTTACCAGTTTATTAGTGTAATTAACCCTTTAGTGTTTTGGCCTATTCTTCCTAAAATGCCTGACTAAGATGACTGTCAATTCAAACTGATTCTGTTTCTGAACCTTTGGAGCACAAACAAATGGCTGGACTGAAAGCAGAGGCCAAAACATCAGGGCCTCAGCATCACAAACTTTACTTTCAAATTCCAGTAACTTTCAAATTGAGGTAAATATAAAAATAAGTGTAGCTGGTTTCTCTTGGGATAGATTGAGCGTTTGTCATGTTTTGATAATTCCCATGTCCAAGCTGAAGCAGATCTCACTAAACATGAGATTTAGGAACTTGTAATTAGTCAAAAAAAAATCCAGATGGAATTCATATAAAATTCAAATTTTGGGGTTATTTTTTTTAAATGTGTGTGTTTGTAGTACAAACTGGTCCAGATTCATGTTGATTTGACTGAAAATAAGTGGGTTACAGATTTCCATGAATGTTTTCCATGTCCATGAGATTGAGAGGTCTCTTTGATCAGAAGCTTGACAAACCGTAATTAAGTAAGAAAAAGTACAAGGGCCCCTGTCAGCCCCCCAGAACATGAATGAAGCACAGTACTTGTTTAATATTGTAAAATGCGCTTATGTGAACTCAAGTGCTCCTCTCTTCTGTTTATACATGTTATTTACTTTGCTGGTTCACACACTAAAAACTCTCCCTGCGTCTCCTCCCAGGCAAACAAGACTCCCCTGCGACAGCTTGACCCCAGCCGTTTACCGGGGATGAACTGCGGTCCCGACTTCACGCCTTCCTTCGCCAACCTCGGCCGGCCGGGGATGGGAGGAGGCAGAGGACCGGTGAGTCACTTGTTTCCTCTTAACTGCACGAATTGCTACGTTACGACATCACGACATTCTACAGGCCAGTCCCACTTAATACAGAACAGGGCAGCGAAAATTGATATTTCGATACAGTATGTTTAACTCTCCCATGTTCCTCAGCCTCCGGGGATGGGCATGGGCGTGGGAGGTCCGCGGCGGTCCCAGCAGATGCAACGCAAAGAACCGAGGAAAATCATCACCAGCATGTCTCTGAATGATGATATCCAGCTGAACAAGGCGGAGAAGGCCTGGAAACCCTCCGTAAAGAAGCCTACCCGGAGAGGGGAGGAGCCGGAGCCGGACGACCCCGAACACCAGAAGACCCAGGAGCTGTTCAAACGCGTGCGCAGTATTCTCAACAAACTCACACCGCAGAAGTTTCAGCAGCTGATGAAGCAGGTGACCGAGCTGACCATAGACACCGAGGAGAGGCTCAAAGGAGTGATCGACCTCACCTTCGAAAAGGCCATCTCCGAACCTGACTTCTCTGTGGCCTACGCAAACATGTGTCGCTGTCTTATGGGGGTAAGTCGTGCAGATGGATCTAAGATGGTCCGTAAACTTGCACTGTGTAACTTTTCCTCTTCCACTACCTGCTTGTCTCCATGGAGATGGTATTCCTCTGCCTAGAATGCTCCATGGTATTACATTAACCACATATGTTTTTGTTCCTTCTGTGAATAGGGACGACTCTCTGCAGATCTGAACTGTAATATTATGGAACATTCTAGACAAAGCAATATTCTTTTGTCTGGTATTAAACCTTTATATCTTCACGGAGCCCAAACCAGATCAAGTTATAGGTCAGCTCTGTGGAGAGGCGACCCTGCTCACAGTCAGAATGTTTGTTTTTCTATGTATTTTTGAGCTATAAAACCACCTGTATTTAAATAAATGTAAGGTTTAATGTCATACTGTGGAACATTCCAGGCAGAGCAATGATGTATCCATAGAAACAAACAGGTGACAGACCCTCAGCAAAAATGTTACACAGCACACCTTTGAAAAAAATGTGATTCTTTCCATAGTTGTATTGAGCACAAACATTTACAAACAACACTTGTATTTACTGTAAAAATAAACCAACCCTTATTTCGACTGTTTAAAAACGTCTTTTCAAAGTAACCACAGTGAGGACATGATTCTTGGCAGCTGTGTTCACCGTGGTTTGGTGAAGTGGTTTGGTACAATCCTGCCCGGCTCCAGCGATGAGTCTGAGTTAGTGCCACGTGTCTGGGCCACTGATCCTTCTGATGGGAATGAGAAACTGTGGAGCCATTTTTACCAACAACTGAACAACTTTTATTTTCCAGAGAGGTTTGAGTAACTGTCTCCCTCTCGTCTCCCTGCAGCTCAAAGTCCAGACCACAGACCAGCCCGGAGTCTCTGTGAATTTCAGAAAGTTGCTGCTAAATCGTTGTCAGAAAGAGTTTGAAAAAGACAAAGATGACGATGAGATCTTTGAGAAGAAACAGAAGGAGCTGGATGCGGCCGCCAGCGTAAGTATCAGACTCAGGAGATACAGCATTTTTACACCAAGTTTAAAGGACACACATTAGTTTCCTCATCACAGACAGACCTAGAGTTGTTTTTTGTCCATACACGCATAACACACAAACCCAACATATACTGAGTTCTTCTCTCAAACACCTTCCACCTTGTGATGTCATGTGCTAGTACAGGAAGTGCTCCACTGTGTTTTTCAACTCCATACACGCGTAACAAGAATCATTTGAATAATTTCATCCCTGGAATTGCAAATCTCTATTAAACAAAAAGTAAAAGGCAGCTGTTCTCTACGATATCATGTCATCAGAAGGTGGAACAGAGCATTTCGAGCTTTGGAGATGCAGACAGACTAAAAAGAAAGGGTTGCTCAAACATGTGAATACAACAGAAGACATTCAAAGATTCCATTTGGGGTTATAAAGGACTTTTAATATCCAGAGAGTAAAATTTACTGTCAATTTACTAGTTTTATCTCAAAACTACAGAGGGTCCCGTACCGCTGTTTGAGAAGAGGGAAAGAAAGAAAAATGGAAATACAGACTTGCTCAATAAACAAAACCTGACATGTGTTTGTGTGACAGGACGAGGAGAAGCAGCGGTTGACAGAGGAACTGGAGGAGGCGAAAGACAAAGCTCGGAGGCGCTCTCTGGGAAACATTAAGTTCATTGGAGAACTGTTTAAGCTGAAGATGCTGACGGAGGTGATCATGCACGACTGTATCGTCAAACTGCTGAAGAACCACGATGAGGAGTCTCTGGAGTGTCTCTGCAGGCTGCTGTCCACCATCGGGAAGGACCTGGACTTTGAGAAGGCCAAGGTGAGGACTGAGTTTTAGTGATGCACAGGTCAACCATAGGGACCCATTGGTTTGGGCAGGTCGAATAAATCAATGAGAAGTGATGTGGGTGTGGGTGGGTCAGGTCCCATTATAGACTCGCCTGAAGCATGTTCTGTAGCTCTGATGAACAAACAAGGACACAGGATTTTTGTATTTGCGCATGTTACCTGCACAAAGACGACAACTTTAGTCCTTCTGCAGTTACCATCAAATGAAAACCTGAGAGCACAGAGCATGTTATGAATGACAGTTTATAGCTACGTATTGGATCTATACAAACTCCAGCGTGAACAAGACAGTTCACGAATCATACGTGCCAACACAGGAGAAATAGCTAAGCCATGCATTATGCCAGTCAGGCCTGGCACACTTAGGGATGTTCCAATGCCAGTACTGGTATCGCCAAAAGATCCAATACTGCACATTTTAGGTATCGTATTGGCAAGTACTAAGATAACATCACCAATCCGATACTCTGTAGCCACATATGTCAACAGCAGCCACTGTCTCTCTGTAACTGCTGTAGTGAGCCTAGTCATTTTGGTTTTAAAATGTTCATATTAACACGCTCTACTTGATCCTGGTGTTTTTATTGTGCTACTTTGTCCATAAATAAATTCCTATTCCTAGTACTCCGAATCAGTGGTCTTGGCATCACAATTTGACCATTTTTAAACCTATAAATGTTTTCCTTTTTTACAGCATTCAGCATTTTCCATTAAAATGTACAAACACCATATTTAAAAAGCCTGTATTAGAGTATTTTCTGATCTATGTTTGAATGTAGTTTTCTCATCACAAACAGTCCTGGAGTTGTGTTTTGTTTCACTCAGATGTTTAAGGAAGTGCTCCACTGTGTTGTAAACTCCATACACATTCACTAGAATCATCTCTCTACTAAACTAGAAAAAAAAGATGTAGATGTAAAAAAAAACGATTACATAAACATGTGACTGAAACAAACAACTCCTGGTTTATTCTTGAGGAGATAAAACATTATAACATGGCTTAACACTCTCAAGAGTGTAATATAGGACCATTACAATCCATTTATTTCCTTTTAGTCCTATTATAAGTTGAGTTGAAGTGACGTTTTGTTTCTTTCTCCAGCCTCGTATGGATCAGTATTTTAATCAAATGGAGAAGATCATCAAAGAGAGGAAGACCAGCTCCAGGATCAGATTTATGTTACAAGACGTTCTGGATCTGCGACGGGTAAATGTCATCACACTGGGGGTTTCTGTATGTGTGTGGCGAAATGTTGGAATGGAGACACAGTGCACACATTAGCAAAAAACTCACGAAAAAATACAAAATTGACTTAAACAAACACATCTGATCAATGCGAGCGTTCATCGTCCTATTTGGGAGTGACAAACTGAAAAACCTGTTGTAGTTCCAGCTAAATCAATTCTTTGTGGTCAGATTGTCTCAGAATAAAGTCTAATAAAGCCTCAGACAGAATAGAGCCTACAGTTAGCGTCATGTCAGCTGCAAAGTGTTAGTATAGTGTGTTATTTTTCATCTGTTTCAGACAAAATACAGTAACATTTGCTTTGTTTTTGACTATGCCTAAAGTCCACAGACAGAAATGAACTAACTCAGTGTATTATCTTTTTTTGACAGTAACAACAAGGCACTTACATTATCTGAAAAACTAAATTGTTTTACTAAAATGACATAAAACACTTTCACCTTGTGATGTAATGTTGTAATACAGGAAGTGCTCCACTGTGTTTTTTAAACCCAATAATATACTGTAAATTCTGGACTATAGAGTGCACCTGAATATAAGCTGCATCCATGTTTTCCATGAGGAGGGTGTGAGCATGAAGCGTAAAATAATTGTTCAAAACCCAATCAAACGAGCGTCTTCCTCTGCACATCCCCCGTCTCTCCCCGTCTCTACTGCACATGTCTCCTGCACAAAGAGACGCTGTCGGGTCTTGGATCTTGTCAGAGTCTCGTAGGATTTCAGCAGATTTCAGACTCTTGTGGTGACAATGCTCTAACATGGCTTACTCACAAGAATGAATATTGTGTAATATATATTTTTATGTAACTATAAAAATTTACTTGCATTTATTTTTTGTACTTAAACATCATTTTTTGTGAAAGAATGTTCCCATCCTGTACTTAGCTGTCCTGTCCCACCCACGTTCATTTACAAATCCTGCTTCACTGTTTCTGAGTTGGAGCTAAAATGGTCTGCTCCAAGTCAGCACACTGACCTAAAGTAACTCTCAAAACTTTCAAAACAGACCTTCAACAGTGGCTGCAGTTACATGCACAAAATCTGATTATGAAGAGATCTTTGGACTTATAACAGCAAAGTCATCTGATTTCTTTCTGATCACTGTCTCTCTGAATACTCACATTTGATTTTGCAGTTTGCATTTAGGTCAGCCTCGATTTTGAAGTTTGAAGTATCGCTGAAGAACATATACACTGAAACTGAATACTGAAATACTGAAACTTATTTATGCCACTGACACAGCTGACTTTTATAATGTACAATATGGTTAAAAACACAAACTATAATAAATAAATAGCAGAATGGAACACTTAAGTACTTAGTTTCTCTCTATAATGCGTCTCAGAAGTTATTTTTTCCACCCTCTACACCTCATATCTTATCGTAGATCAGAAAAATAACAAGAAATTTTCCTACTAGTGCAAAGGAAAAGTCCCCACGACACACACTGTTTAAAAATATAGTTTAAAACTTAATGTACATACTTACATCCTGTCTTATTTCCCCTCATTTTGCAACTTCTTTCAGAACAACTGGGTGCCAAGGCGAGGCGACCAAGGCCCTAAAACCATCGACCAGATTCACAAAGAGGCCGAGATGGAGGAGCATCGCGAGCATATGAAGGTCCAGCAGGCCCTGATCTCCAAGAAGGATTCAGGGGGCCCTGGGGGCAGGATGGGAGGAGGTGAAAGGGGAGGGCGGGGAGGACCGCACACCCCCGGCCGTGGAGCGCCCCCACAGGACGAGGGCTGGAATACTGTGCCCATCTCCAAAAACAGACCCATTGACACATCACGCCTCAGCAAGATTACTAAGGTACAAAGGACGGGTTCACAGAGGTTTGTTATTTTTGTCATAGTGAATAACAAGGACAACTCATCATGTCAGGTGTCCACATCATCATTCCAAAAAGAAAGTTAAATGTAACACTAATTTAAGGCTGGACAACATGACTGCGCCTAAGAATATTAGCAGGAACAGAAGTCAGACTGATCTACATGTAAAATGTTACAGTGTTGTGAAGCCCACTGTTTAACAGCTCAGAAACCAATAAAAATTGCGAGGAGAAACTGTCATTCTGTTGATGAGTTGATGAGAAAGAGAATCCTCAATTTGTATCTGCACCAAAAAGAAATCCACTCTCCCAGCTTAAGTAGCTACGAGGAAATCTGCCGTAGCAATTCTTCCAAGTCGCTACATTCCATTTTCTCCCATTGCTATTTATTTCCACAACAAAAAGAAATATCTACACCCTAACACTTTATTCACTTAGAAATTACTCGCAAATTTAACATCATCTCTCGTTTCTAACAGCTCCTTTAGCTCTGTCCCTAGCAAAGCAGATTTATGTCGTAGCTGCTCTTCCCATTCAAAGATCAGAGCTCTGCACTTCTACTTAAGATACAAATCAAAGCTGAGTTAGCATTATGTGTGAAATGTGGTGCAATTGTTCAAATACATTTTTAAAGCTTAAAATATTAGCGATACAGTCCACAAGAAGTAGAGTCACTGTCGGTAATCTGCTTCACCTCAATCCGTCCGCTGTGTGGATAAACAAACACATGTGAGGAACTATCACCTTTTTACTTTTAAATAACGCCTCAAACTGGGTTAATAGTGTTGTTTTGTGGACTGGATGTCAGTATTTGCAGAGGGAAATTTCTATGGATAATGGGGATTAAATGCTGCAGGTTAACATCTTTAGAAGAGGTGAGGAATAAAGTCTAATTATTTTCACTTTATCCCAAGTTTGTATTTTGCGTCTGTGTCCGTTCGAGGAAACACAAACAATATCTTACATGTGTCATTAGTAGGTGCATGAAAATAGTTTGATTTTAATTGTGTCGGGTTTGGACACAAATATCTGGCGAACTTGGGTCAAATATTTTGTTGGACCCGGAAGTCGCCTGTGACGTCATATTTACAAGCCGAATAGAGGCTAAACTGCAGCTAGAGACTATATTTGGAAATTTGAGTGCAAAAGCAAAGAGGAGCGAGGTTTTTGAAGGCACATACTACACTCCCAATCACAGCACTTGTTTAGAAAGCGTTAGCCGGAGAACGTTAGCTGGAGAAACCTCAGGGAAAGTGGCACCAGATCGGTCTGATTTTATTGCTCAAATCTTTATTTAATTTCGAGATAGAATAGCAAATAAAAAAACATAAATGGATAACAAATAAATGAATGCTTTAATGATTACACACATTACACATGTTTTACCTTTCTTCATTCTAGACTCCTGTACTTGACTTTAACAATCAGCTCCTTGCCCCCGGGGGTAAGGGCACGTGGGGCAGCTGGGGCAAAGGCAGCAGCGGCGGCACTAGCACTAAACCTGCAGACACTGGTACATATTCTGATTTCACCTTAAATCTATATTTAAATTTGAATCTTTTACAAACCTACGACTACATTTTATTCGTTTTATTATTTTAGGCCCAGAGCCAGGCAGTAGAGCGGCCACGTTGAACCGGTTCTCGGCTCTGCAGCAGTCTTCCTCCTCGGTCTCACCTCTGGATTCAGACAGAAGAGTTCCTCAAAGGTAAAAGAAAAGAAACTAGAAGAAACTAAGGAAAAGAAACTGTTCAGGTTTGGATATTTAATTCAAAAATAGTGTATCTCCCATATTTATATAGGCCCCTGAAGGGAGTTTTAAAATTTGTCTGAATAAAACAGCACAGTTATGGCTTATAGGAGCAATAAAAAAGGTCTTCTGTAGTTTGTTTTAGTTGTGACTTGGGATTTCTATGCGGATTTCATTTCTCTGCCTGGAAAGTTCCACAGTGCGACATTAAACACTTCTACCTCATATTTCTTCAATTACAGGTGGTTTTATAGCTCAAAAATACAATGCACCGTGAAGTTCCGATGCTGCTTTTGATACTATAGCTTTAATCATCTGCTAACACTTGAGTCAACTGATACCAATGCAGTGACTGAAAACTCATTTATTTCCTAAAATGAAATAACATTTGGATCACTTTTGTCTTATGTAGCTGTTATTTGCCTATTAAGTAACGCTTGGACAACTTTTTATGACTCAAATCTCAAACATTATGGGCTACTAACTATGACCAGTAATTCATTTTTATATATTTTTATATTGACTGGTTTTGGAAGCCGATGCCCATATTGGATTGGTGCATCCCCAGTTGTGAAATTTTTTTCGATGTCACTTTTGTTTTATTTAGAGACAGAGGTCAAAGGTCTTAGGTCAGTTTAACAGGAGGATTGGTCAGGGAGGGTCAGCAGATCTGGGTAAGGGCAGTTTGAGGAGAGGAAGAGCCAACGGTGTCCCTCCTCAATGTCCTGCAGCATCACAGCAGCCTCCAGGGGAACCTGAACACAACAGGAAAGACCTTGTTCTTGCTCCGCTCTGGTGTTTCGGTTGGTGACGAAATGGTTTATTCCTTAAAAGTGTTTTCTCTGAAGATTGTCTGTCACATTTGCTGCCATATATGGTGTAAAAAGCCTGTAGGATCTCAAATGTCCATAGCTACCTTTTTAGCTAGCTTCTTGGCTAGCGTGTTGCACCGTCTC
>JACN01012856.1:0-22762 GCA_000787155.1 Scartelaos histophorus | reverse complement strand
CTCCGAGATCACAGACTCAAGCGTAACGCCTCTACACAATCTCTCCACTTGGGGCGCTACATAACGCCGGGCGCTGTTTTGTGGCCGCGAAGAAAAGCGGTTTCCTCTCAGCACAGTTCGTTCGTTCGTTGATACTTTCATACATTTGCAGCCATGGAAGAGGCCAAAAACAAAGAAAATAAGCCAACAGAGAAGACCGATGACAAGGACAAAGACAAGGAGAAGGGGCAGCAGGCCTCTGGGAAGGATAAGGACAAGAAAGAGGAGCAAGAATTGGTAATCTTTAGTGTTTTTGCCCTGTTCACTCGCCGCCTGTTGTCGTATTTGCCTTAGTCACTGCGGCTCTGACAGCACCACAGCTTTGCACAGCTTCAATTTTGTGATCACTGTGCAAACTATATCATTTTGAGACTCATTACAGGCTCATATAAAGTCCGTAGCTTGTTTTCACGATCTAAATATATTTTATACGTGTGTTATGAATGCTGTTATAAAGTTTAGACATTGCTAACAGAGCCGGCGGGCTAATGCTAGCATGCTACTTGTTGTCTCCGCTGTGTTTGCTGGGAGAGTGGCAGCGTTGTTAGCATTTGAGCTGCCGGTCAAAGTGTATGACACAGCAGCACAGCAGGAACACTGCAGAAGAAAAGTGTTAATATAGGGTGACTAGATTTTCACAATTCTATACTGAGACACATCTGGGTTGGGATAGTTAGTATAAATAAAACAGTGAAAAGAGCGTTTAACATTGTGCATTTTCGGTTTTTACAACACTGTTTTCTGTATTTTGGTAAATCAAATGTTAATTTATGCTGCTCTTTACTGATGGCAGGGATCAGATTAGTCACCTATTGTGATACTCCTTAGTTTAGTCCTGGTTTACATCAAATTTGTCAAAAAATTGGGCCGTCAGGGTGTCACTGCATTTGTTTACAGTTGGTGGGGGCTCTAGTCCTGGTTTAATCTTAGTTTAGTCCTGAGGACATAAGGGACATTTCTTGTATACAACTGGGACAATTTAAAAGTGAAAAAAATGCATAGCACACTCAGGTGGCTGATGTCCAAAAGCTTTGTTTTATTCTTAAATTACATTTCAATAAAAAGCCTTCATCAGATTGTTTTTGCAAAAAGCTTTTTGCCAATAAAGCTTTGTTTTATTCTTAAATTACATTCATCAGATCGTTTTTCTTGCTTTGGTATACTTTGGTCGAAAGCAAGAAAAATTATCTGCAAAAAGCTTTTTGCCAAATTTAAAAATAAAAATAGCTTTGGGGCATTGACCACCTGACTGTGCTATATTTTTTCATGTTTAAATTCTCGAAAATTGTGCGTTTTCTGTTTCATTTAATAAAACTGAAACAAATCACTGGTTTTGTATAAATCTACTGGGACGGAGGCACAGGGCTTGAAACTGGGACTGTCCCAGGTAAATAAGGACGTCTGATCACCCTAGTTAATGACAATATGATAATACATTTTGGTTGGAGAATCATTTGCTTTGTTAGCTTAGTAATGTGTCCATAATTATCATTATGATAATTTAATGCCTATGTCAGTATGCAATAAATAAATAGCAGTCATTTCATTTGTGATTAAATAGAATATCAATCTTCTCTTTCAGTCTGAAGAGGACAAGCAGTTGCAAGAGGATCTGGAAATGATGGTAGAGAGACTGAGTGTGAGTATTTAAACCACAGCCCTTATATCGCTCGTGTTTATAATGTAATTGGAACAAATTTTAATCTTTTTTTTTTAATCTTCAGGAAAAGAACACATCACTGTATAAACCTGCTTTGGAGGAGCTGCGCAGACAAATCCGCTCATCAACCACCTCCATGACCTCGGTCCCCAAACCCCTGAAATTTCTTCGTCCTCACTACGGCAAACTCAAAGAAATATATGATGGCATGACTGCTGGAGAGAACAAGGTGATGCCCCAAAGATGCCCTCATATTCTACTCTCTGAAAATCCTGGCTACCACTAGGTTTAGAAGTTGCCCCCTTTAAAATTGACTTTACTTTGAAATATTGTCGCCCCTCTCTCTGTAACTGCTGTTGTCAGGCTTTTTAGTCTTAAAATGTTTGTATTAACCCACTCTACATGATCCTGTTGGAGGACTGGAAATTCATAATTATATAAATGTATATATAAAAGTCAAAATAAATGAGAAAATATGTAATTAATAAAAAATCTCAGCTATATACACAAAGTCATAAGGAAAAACTGCAAAAATGATATGGCGATTGACAGGACCTAGAGTTAATAGTTAGAGTCCACTACTTTCTACAGTATTCTTTTAACTCATTGAGAAAATCTGAAAATATAGAACCTTATAATTCTACCGGGGCAAAATTATGCGTAATGTTTCTGTGTTCTGTGTGGATCTGTCCCTGATAATAATTATATTTATTCAGAGGTTCTGTGCTGATGTTGTGTCCGTGTTGGCCATGACCATGAGCGGGGAGCGAGAGTGTCTCAAGTACCGTCTGCTGGGATCCCAAGAAGAGTTGGCTTCATGGGGACATGAATACGTCAGGTAGGACAAGGAGTTACAGTGCATCATGCAAAACATTCTCATTCATGTGGAGATTTCACAGTATGGCATTAAACAAACCAGAGACAAACCAGACCAACTTACAGGTCAGATCTGTGGAGAGGCACCCCCACTCACAGTCAGAATACCTGTTTTTCTTTCTATTTTTGACCTATAAAAGCACATGTAATTGAATACATTAAAGTAGAGCTGTTTAATGTCACACTGTGGAACATTCCAGACAGAACAATGACGTCTCCATAGAAGCAAGCAAACGACAGACTTCACAGTGCACCTTGAATGGTATTCTGGTTGCGATTGTGTAATTTCTATTTTTAACTAGTATGGTTAATATGGTCTGGTAAGTCTGTTTTTAATTTTTTTTTTTTATTTATCAGCAGCTCTAGAGCTGATCTGTCAATAAATGCATGTCTATTCTTTTCTTTCATTGGAACTGATGTAAAAGTCTGAAAAAGCCTGAAAATTCATACTGAAAGCCATTTTAATTTGTAGTAATAAGAGAAATTGCAAGAGCAAATATAATTCTTATCGCCCTGTACTTTTATTTTTCAGTATTTTACATAATATATTCTGCACTTGTCAGGCATCTCGCTGGTGAAGTGGCTAAAGAGTGGCAGGAGGTGGAGGAAAACGACAAAACTCAACAGGAGACATTACTCAAACTGGTGAAGGAAATTGTTCCGTACAACATGGCGCACAATGCCGAACACGAGGCCTGCGATCTGCTCATGGAAATCGAGAGACTGGACATGCTGGAGGACTACATCGATGAGAATGCCTATGGAAAAGTGTGTCTTTATCTCACCAGGTATGTTGCCATTTAACTTAGATTGCTGAGAATTGAAAACTTCTGCTGGGAATTTTCCTCTATTGATCAAAAAAGGATTGTCTACAGATTAAATACAGTTGGTATGAAGTATCTTTTGTTCTGTTTTGTATTTCTTTTGTTCAGTTTTTAGACAAAGGGGGGCAAAATTTGTTAATGGGAAACATTGAAGGTAATTTTTTATCTTCTACTCAGTTGTGTGAGTTATGTTCCTGAACCGGAGAACTCGGCGTTGCTGAGATGTGCCTTGAACATCTTCAGGAAGTTCAACCGTTACCCAGAGGCACTTCGATTGGCCCTTATGCTCAATGATGTAGAGCTGGTAGAAAACATCTTCACATCCTGCAAAGACATGTAAGAGGAGTCATTTTTATGTGATATTTTGCACTTGTTTTATGAGTGGACTTTAAAGGTGCATGCCTCTATGTAACTTTTTGGTTACATAGGGAGCCGTCAACTGCTTGTTTCTATGGATAATCATTGCTCTGCCTGGAATCGTCCACAACATGGCATTAAACAGCTCTACTTTGCATTTATTCAGTTACAAGTATTTTTATAGCTCAAAAAGGCCAAGAAAAACATGAATTCTGACTCTGAGGAGGGTTGCTTCTTCATTGATCAGACCTGGAACTTGATCTGTTTTGGTGATAGATGGAAAGGTTTAATGCCATAATGTGAAAATTTCCATACAAAGAAATAATTTTTTTAATGGAGAAAAGCATTTGACAGCCCCTCCATCAGAAAAGTTACTCATTGCACCTACAAAAGTTATATCCTTATATCCTTGCTGTTCATGTTTCAGTGTAATTCAGAAACAGTTGGCCTTTATGCTTGGTCGTCATGGCATGTTCCTGGAGCTGAACGAGGATGTTGAAGACTATGAGGACCTAACAGAAATCATGTCAAATGTGCAGCTAAACAGCAACTTTCTGGCTTTGGCCCGAGAGGTGAGAAATGAGAATGAAACTAAAGTGCTTTCATAGATTTTTAAATACACAGTTTATTTACAAATTTATATTTTCTTTGTTATAGTTGGACATTATGGAACCAAAAGTCCCTGATGATATCTACAAAACACATTTGGAAAACAACAGTGAGTGACTACAGTTTGTATTACGTGCTTTAACTTGAGACTGTTGTTGCAGTTTGAGTCTTGCCTGGTTCTTCTCTCAAAGTACAGGGGGGTTCCAAAAAATGTGACATCACCTTATAAGCAATTATCTACAAAGTCTAGCTCAATGATGATGTTGATGATGGTCTACCAGATCCTTTAACCCTGCATAAGAAGCCTTCCTCTTTGAATTTTTGGTACCAAGTCCAAATTTTTCATTGAAGGCTGCACAGTCTTGGGTGACTATGTGCGAGCAAATTCCAAGATGCAAAATGACTTCTCTTTGGGAGAGACCTGAAAACAGAACAAAAATACATAATTAAATATAAAATCTTGATATTCTTCAATACATTCTGTGAAAAATTGAGGTTATTTAAAAAAGAATTGCCAAAATTCTTGGCCTACGAAATGATGCCAAATTTTTGGGGACACACTGTACTGTTCCTGTATTTTCACATGTCATCACAAGGTGGAAGTGCCCCACTGTGTTTTTAAACTCCATACACTTTTACTATAATCATTACTAAACAAAATTATTTTGTCATTACTACTAAACAAACAGTTAAAAGTATTTGCTAACTCTAACTTTGGAGATGTAGACAGACTAAAAAAGCAGGGTTACCCAAACATGTGAATGAAATAAAACACAACTCCAGGCATGTTTACATAACATAGCTTAAAGCTAAGTCTTTTGTTGTCTATGTTGCTGCTGCAGAACTTTGAATTTCCTTTAGTATCCATAAAGTATCCATCTCTATGTGTCTAATGTAATTTCTATTATTCACTCATCAGGATTTGGCGGTAGCGGATCCCAGGTGGACTCTGCTCGTATGAATCTGGCCTCTTCATTTGTTAACGGCTTTGTCAACGCTGCTTTTGGGCAAGACAAGCTGCTCACAGATGACGGCAACAAATGGCTTTATAAGAACAAAGATCACGGTACAGTCAAAAAGCACACAGTTTTATACAGAAAGAATCAAGACTGAAGCATTTTATTATTATATTCAATTATTATTGCGTTTTAATGATTTGTTTTTGTCTCTGTAGGTATGCTGAGTGCTGCAGCATCACTGGGAATGATCCTTCTCTGGGATGTGGATGGTGGTCTGACCCAAATAGACAAATATCTGTATTCATCTGAAGACTACATTAAGGTGATTATCAACACTGTAATTGTAATTTCTCAGTTTCTAACATAGACTGTATAACTGCTACCCACTCCCTTAGTCCGCTTCTTTACACAGTCTTTGATTTCTAAATATTAATAACTTTTTCTCTCTTCCCCCATAGTCTGGTGCACTTCTGGCCTGTGGTATTGTAAACTCTGGTGTAAGAAATGAGTGCGACCCAGCCCTCGCCCTGCTTTCAGATTATGTCCTTCACAACAGCAACACAATGAGGATAGGGGCCATCTTTGGGTGAGAATCAACTGCAAATCATTTTCATAACAGCTTGTTTCTCTGTACAGGATATTAACAAATACTTTATTTTCATCTTAGTTTGGGTTTGGCCTATGCTGGATCCAACAGAGAAGATGTGCTCTCTCTGCTTCTTCCTGTCATGGGAGACTCCAAATCAAGCATGGAGGTAAACATCATAGACTAAATAAATGGACATGGCTAACCCGCTAGCTACTGCTTTACAAATAGGAAGTGAACATGGCTGTGCTTCCGGCTCCATCGACCGTTTCAAAGGCAACATTCAGACTGCAGGGCTTAATGCTCAATTTGGATTTTTTTTTTTTTTAACTTAAATTATTATTTATTTATTTTTTGTGAAGTCCGATTTTCTTGCGAGGTCATTCGCAGTTCCACTTAAATGCGACTTGTATGATCTCCAGTGTGAACTTTAAACGCCCCAATAGTGTCCCTCATGCACACTGGAGGATGATGACGTCAGTGTGCTCAGCGTTTACTAACATGGAGGCTACATTGAGCACCTGGAGATTTTAAAGTTGTTGTTGTACCGGAGCCAGAACATGAACAGCTTATTTGTTTTAAGGAGGAGATTGAGAAGGAGTATTACAGTGTTTTTGACCTTGGCGTTTTGTGTGCAACATCCGTAGATAGAAATGTCTCGGTGGAGTCGCAGCCAAGAGTGGAGGGATTACTATGTGCTCCTCTGCTGCACTGACAGTTCATACTCAATTTTCATATGACGAGAATAGCGTTTTTGCACATTTGTGACATGTAGGTGCGATGAATGTGACCTGGCTGTTCAGACTGAAGTCCCATATCAAAAGTGGATATGTAGATTTTTTTTTTTTTTAACTTAAATTATTATTTATTTATTTTTTGTGAAGTCCGATTTTCTTGCGAGGTCATTCGCAGTTCCACTTAAATGCGACTTGTATGATCTCCAGTGTGAACTTTAAACGCCCCAATAGTGTCCCTCATGCACACTGGAGGATGATGACGTCAGTGTGCTCAGCGTTTACTAACATGGAGGCTACATTGAGCACCTGGAGATTTTAAAGTTGTTGTTGTACCGGAGCCAGAACATGAACAGCTTATTTGTTTTAAGGAGGAGATTGAGAAGGAGTATTACAGTGTTTTTGACCTTGGCGTTTTGTGTGCAACATCCGTAGATAGAAATGTCTCGGTGGAGTCGCAGCCAAGAGTGGAGGGATTACTATGTGCTCCTCTGCTGCACTGACAGTTCATACTCAATTTTCATATGACGAGAATAGCGTTTTTGCACATTTGTGACATGTAGGTGCGATGAATGTGACCTGGCTGTTCAGACTGAAGTCCCATATCAAAAGATTGGATATGTATCAGTTTTAGGAGCACATATCCAAGTAGTCTGAACGACACAGATCTGATTTTTTTTCCAAATGAAACCAGGCCATCAATAAAAGATCAGATACAGGTTGCATAGGGGCAAAAAATGGATTTGGGTCACTTCAGGCTGCAGTGTGAACATAGCCTTTTTGGAAAATTGTCTCTCCTCTCTGTAACTGCTGCACTGAGCCTTGTCATTTTGGTCTTAAAATGTTCATATTAAATCGCTCTCCATTTTTACTTCACAATTTTTTCTGTAAATAATTTCTTTTTTTGATAATATGGAACTGGCTCCAAATATGCTCCTACAAATGCTAGTGAGCTTCATTTAACTGCAGTCAAACACTTTGGCTGATGTCACACTCCCTTAGTGCACTTCTTTATACAGCCTATGCATTTATATGGTCTGCTAATAATGTATCTAGCAGGGATGGGACCACAAGATCTTGGGATATACAGTTGCTACTAAAATGTGTCTGCCTGCATATGGAAAATAATCTTGTGAGATTTGACTTTGACAAAAAAGAGTGTTAAGTGTTACAGTAAAAGCAAAAATATAGAATAAAATAAAAATTGGGAACTGAACTGCATCAAATGATCTAAAAATCTCATCTTGTTTCATTCTTGTGTTGTCCCAACCCTAGTATCTAATTCTGTAAAATGGTTGCAGTGACGAGTATTGAATTTGGTTTTTGAACATTTTATTCTCATAGGTAGTGGGAGTGACTGCGATTGCGTGCGGTATGATCGCCGTGGGTTCATGCAATGGCGACGTGACCTCCACCATTGTTCAGACCATTATGGAGAAGAACGAGACGGAGCTGAAGGACACGTACGCAAGATGGCTGCCGCTGGGCCTGGGACTCAACCACCTCGGTAAGCACAACCGATTCTATTTTAAAGGGCCGATTTTAACCTTTTCTGATCTGTTCTAATGTTTTTTCCTCTTGGCAAACATACCTAGAGTTGTGTTTTGTTTCATTCACACTAATAAGCTTCTTCTGTTCATCAATAGCATAACAAAGTGCCTTCTTATTGTAATATTATCACGTTTAATCTTCAGGTAAAGGGGAGGCCATCGAGACCACTCTAGCTGCTCTACAAGTTGTTCCTGAACCTTTCCGCAGCTTTGCAAACACATTAGTGGATATCTGTGCATATGCAGGTCAGTCATGAATACATTTACTATTACAACTATCCAGTATTGTGTAAATTTGAACTAGAGGGTAATGTTTAATTTTCATCAGGCTCCGGTAATGTCCTGAAAGTACAACAGCTGCTTCACATCTGCAGTGAGCACTATGAAGCTAAAGAGAAAGACAAGGAGGATGACAAAGATAAGAAAGACAAGAAGGACAAAGATAAAAAGGAGACACCAGCAGATATGGGCTCACACCAGGTCTGTGCACACTGAATTACCTGTTATATTAGGTAAATATTCAGGGAAGCTAAACTGTCTTTATATTCAGGGTGTGGCTGTTCTTGGGATTGCGCTCATTGCAATGGGAGAGGAGATCGGTTCTGAAATGGCCCTGCGGACATTTGGACATCTGGTTAGTAACATTATTCACTGCAAAAAAGCTTAAGATATAAACACTATCAGAAAATTACTTAAATTAGTGAAATTATCTTTCTGCATGAACAGATCATTTTACTTGACAGGTTCTCTTAAAATAAACTCCCTCTAGACTAGAATGAAGTAATTTCAGAACTACTAAGTGGATGATAAATTTGAAAACAAGCTGAATAACCTGATAAAAGCTATAAAATCTTGGCCAGATCAGAGAAATTACAATTATGATTTTAATTTTTTTATAAGCACAGTGCACTTTTTTTACGATTGGGGGTCCGTCACCTGCTTGTTTCTACGGAGACAAACCAATAGCAGAGAAAAGTATTTGACAGACCGTCCACTAGAAAAGTTAGACAATGCGCCTTTAACTCAATTTTTTTTAAACATTTTGCAGCTTCGTTACGGTGAGCCCACTCTGAGGCGAGCGGTGCCTTTAGCTCTGGCTCTCATCTCCGTCTCCAACCCTCGACTCAACATCCTGGACACGCTCAGCAAGTTCTCCCACGACGCTGACGCAGAGGTTTCCCACAACTCCATTTTCGCCATGGGCATGGTGGGCAGTGGTGAGTGAGAAGCCCCACATCACGCTACTTTCTGATCTATTCTATTCTATCTATTCTAATGTTGTTTTCTCAGCACAAACAGACCTGGAGTTTTGTTCCATTTACACATGTTTAACACACAAACCCTGCATATTTTGGCTGGGTTCATCTCTCAAACTGAAAACTGCTCCTCGTTTTACCTTTTTTCTCTAGAGATTGGCAATTCCAGGTCTGGGTCTGAAGGAATGGTAATAAATATGTGTGAATGAAATAAAACACAACTCCAGTTATTCAGATGAGGAAACACTATAACAAATAAAAAACTGCATAATATTGATCCTTCAAATTCCTACATAAATTACTATTAGCTTATGTGTTTTGCTACGTTTTATAGCCAGTGTATTTGTTGTATGGGCTTGGAAGTCTTGAAATGTATCAGCAAAACTTACTGAATTATCATTTTCATTATTTTATCAACTTAAGATTCGCTTTGTATGGAAATAAAAACAACAAAATGCGTTCAGCAGCTCCCTCTAGTGTTCACAGATAAGACGGCGTTACCCAGTTCAGAAGTGAAATGAACTTGTTTTGCGTTGGTGCGCTCAAAGGGACTCTCGTTTTCTCTTTTTAAGGTACAAATAATGCCCGTCTTGCTGCCATGCTGAGACAACTCGCCCAGTATCACGCCAAGGACCCCAACAACCTGTTCATGGTTCGTTTGGCACAGGTGGGTGGCAGCGCTGGAGCTCTTTCACTTTAGATAACTGCTGTCCTCAGGTGAACGATTAAAGATGCACTGCGCAACTTTTCTGCTACCTGCTTGTCTCCGTGGAAATGTTATTGCCTTTCCTGGAATGTTCCATAGTGTGACATTAAATATATATCGAGCTTCTATTCAGTACAGGTGTATCTAATGCTCAAAAATGCAATAATTCTTTGCAGATCTGAGCGTTGATGTAGCGTAGCGCCATAAGCTGCTCATCTCCCTCGCGCTAGAGAAGGTGAATCTATACTGTGGAACATTCTAGACAAAACAATGACATCTCCGTGGAGACGAGCAGATGCCATTTTCTGATCTATGTTCTAATGTGTTTTGTTTCTTTACACATCTTTAACATACAAACTTGCATATTTAGGCCAAGTTCTTCTCTCAGACTGAAAACTACCTGGCAATGTCATGCCGTAATTTAATGTGCTCCACTGTGTTTTAAACCGCATACACCTCCCACTGGAATCATTTGGATAATTTTAGCTCAGGACACTGCAAAAAAGCATGACTAAAATTTAAGATATAAACACTTAAATCAGAAAATGACTTAAAAGTATTGAAATTATCTGTCCATGCGGCAAGTTCTCTTAAAATAAACTCCCTCTAAGTTGAGTAAGTTGAGAATGAATCTAAAAAAACAAGATGAATAACCTGATATAAATTTTAAAAATTTGGAAGGACATCTGATATATAATATATATATATTTACGAGAATTTAGAAATGTAGTGTCATTTGAGAGAAGTACATATACGTGCACTTTCTAATTACAGAACTTTATGACTTTTGGCAGTAGGGATGTCAGAGTATCCAAAAGAAAATGATTTAAAATTAGTGAAATTCTCTGTCCATGCAGCAAGATCATTTTACTTAACAAGTTATCAGAAAATAAACTCCCTCTAGAGTAGAATGAAGCAATCTGATGTAATGATAAGTTTTAAAATCTTGCCCAAATCAGAGAAATTTGCAGGGAATGAACTAAAAGGTAGTTCTGAACTTAAACTCCCACTGTAACTCCAATAATAAAGAGTTACTCAAACATGAATGAAGCAAGACGCAACTCCACGTCTGTTTTTAGGAGGTAACAACATTATATATTAGTCCATTTTGCGTAATGTAGGACGTTTAAAGCCCCGGTGTGAGAATTTGTGTTGAGTCCATTTCCTGTGTGCAGGGCCTGACACACCTGGGCAAAGGAACCCTCACCCTGTGCCCGTATCACAGCGACCGGCAGCTCATGAGTCAAGTGGCCGTGGCCGGACTCCTCACTGTTCTCGTGTCTTTCCTTGATGTCAAAAACAGTGAGTAATTGTTCACCTTTTGTGGTTGCCGTGGTTACTTTTAAAGACACTAACCCAATTTTAGACTAGGAAAAACCTTATTGATCCATGAGGGAAATTACTTGGACACAGTTGTTCACACATCACAATATATTATAATAACAAAGAGAAAAAAAAATTACATATACATTTATTTAACTATGCCTTATTACAAGTAAAAATAAAATATAGAAATAAAAAAATAGAAATAGAACAGTTGTGGTCCAAATGTGTTGATTTTCCTATTCTGAGCATTTTAAATATTCACGGCAATGATTTGAATTAAAGGTGCAATGTGTAACTTCTAAGGTTGGGAGTCGGCTACCCATTTGTCCCTGGTTTTTATCAAGTTACAGGTCAGATCTGTGGAGAGGCAATCCGCTCCCAGTAAGAATGCCTTTTTTTGGAAGTATTTATGAGCTATACATCCGCAGTATGGCATTAAACTTATCTGCCTTGTATTTATTCAATTACATGTGTTTTATAGCTCAAAGAAACATGAATTCTTACCATGTACAGCCTTGATTCTGATCGTTAACCTGTTTTCCGTTGTGATAACAAAGTTTATTTCCATACTGTGGAATAATCAAAGCAAAGCGGTAACATATCCATGGTGACAAGCGGGTGATGGACAATCCACCAGAAAAGTTACACAGTGCCCTGATTTTGAACCAGAGAGCTGCTTTTACATTTTTTAGTTTTGTTTTTTTCTCCTGTACATATATAAACTATTACTTTTCAGAAAACGGGTACAGCCCCTAAACTTCTGAAACTAGATTTAATCTGCTTGGCTACAAATTAGATACTGTTGGGTGCCATTTTTTCAAACCTTTCAAAAGATATATTATTTGTTCTGAACTGTAAATTATTTGAACACTAGTCTTTATTCTTCATCACTGACACCGACACCCATATTGTGCTCATTTGCTCGTTTCTATGGATACGTAACTGCTCTGCCTGGAATGTTCCACAGTGTGACATTAAACCGCTTTACTTTACATTTATTCAATTACAGCTGGATTTATAGCTCATAAATACATAGAAAAACAGGCATTCTAAGTGTGAGCGAGGTTGTCTCTCCACAGATCTGACATAGAATGACTTAATACCATAGTGTGAAACATTCAAGACAAACCAATACGGAGAAAAGTTCACAATGATCCTTTTAATAGTTTCTCATTCTGTCTCGTTTGTGTTGCAGTAATCCTGGGGAAATCTCACTACATCCTCTACGGTCTGGTGGCAGCCATGCAGCCACGAATGCTGGTTACCTTCGACGAGGAGCTGAGGCCGCTTCCCGTATCAGTCAGAGTTGGACAGGTAAACGCTACGATTTATCAACTCGCTGCTATTTAGATTCCAGAACGTGCTGTCATATACTCAAGATGGCGAGCAACAGTCGGATATCCTTATTAATTACACTGTAGTTTCTGTTGAAATATTTAAAAGGTCAAATCACAAATGTTGAACTTGATCATTTCTATAAGTCACTAGACCCAAGAATCTGCAATTAACAGCATTCATTTTAGCTTCCACCCATCTGCATTTTCTAATATTGGCCTGAAAACCCAGCAATTTAGCCTTTTTTATCAGGTTTGCATTTTACAAACATTTTTGATATTGTATAAATTCTAATTTGTATATATTTATGTATTTATTATTAATTTTGGAATTTATAAAGTGTTTAACTTCTTCTTCACTGCACTCCTTTTTGAGCTTAAATAAGGAAAAAAGTGAAATGTACATTAGTTGGTACATTGTCTATAATCAAAACTATTAAAATTCCAGCAAAAAAGTGGTGTTGTAAAATCAAATGAACAGAAATGTTTAGTGTAATCTCCTAAACGGGTATGAAGTGATATTTCTGTATGTTTGGGGTTCATTTTATTCATGTTTAAAGGTGCACTGTGTAACTTTTCTGGTGGAGGGTTCGTCACCTGCTTGTCCCCATGGAGATGTTATTGATTTGTGAGAAATGTTCCACAGCATGTGTAAAACTTTATTCAGTGGTTATTGCTAAAAGACATACATTCATACTGTGAGTGAGTTTGTCTATGCACAGATCTGAACTGTAACATGGCCTCAATTTAGTAAGTTTAATTCCATATTGTGGACACTGCAGGCAAAGAAATAACATCTCCATGGAGACGAGTACGTGGGCGACCCTTCACCTTTAACTTAAGACATTTCCAGGCACATTTTCGTATGTTTTTGATGGAATGTTAAAATATCTGAATAAAGTTTTTGTCAATAATAAAATCTTCTGTCTTTTTTACAGGCTGTAGACGTTGTGGGCCAGGCCGGTAAACCCAAAGCCATCACAGGTTTCCAGACGCACACCACGCCGGTGCTGCTGGCTCATGGAGAGAGAGCGGAGCTGGCGACCGAAGAGTACCTCCCCGTCACCCCCATCCTGGAGGGCTTCGTCATCCTCCGCAAAAATCCCAACTACGAAACCTAGACCACACCCACGCCCATCTGTCCCACTCCCCCTTTTCCCAGACTGGCATCCCCGTGCAATTTAAGGGCGAAGTGCGTAACTTTTCAGGTTGGGGGTCTGCTTTACCTCCAATGTTTTTCAATATGGGATTAGACATGTACAAGATCCATTTCTTCTGTTAGGAGTGTTTTTATTCCTCAAACATGCCTAAACAAAAACATGCGCTGAAATATTGGAGGTAAAGCAATAATATCTTCATGGCAACTGACAGCCCATACCTGAAAAGTTACATAGTGCGCCTTTAAAGAGTAGCCCAGACATTGTGTATTTTTATTGTGTGGTTGAAAACAGTCCTCTTTCAGCTCCAACAGTCAATGAATATAAATAACTTGAGGCGATTACAATTGAACATCATACAATAAGGGCACACTATGACCTCATTCCCTCTGCAATTAATTTGTTCCATGTCTCTACTGCCGGTTGTTCAAATTGAGGGGCTGGGAAAGCCCCTTTTTTCTAACTCGGTCACTCATATTGGCTTTTACAGTCGTTTTTCTGCTTTTCCCAGACATTTGCAACAATGGTAGTCTTTTGTAATTAGAAATAAAATATGTATTCATCACGTTTTGCTTTTTGTTACAGTACTGTAAAAGGTAAAATAAATAAAACTTGTTTCCATCTGATGTTGAAGTTGTTTTCATTGTGCTCACAAGGGGGAGCTATGTAGTAATTACAGGCTGTAATAAAGTTGATGAGAAATTATTTACTGCTTAGTTAAGTATTTTTTATTATTAATATTTAATTTATGTAGTTGTGTGTGATTTTATATATAAGGAATAATCAAATGGGTTTGACAGAACCAAGCACAAACAGTAGACCTATGCCATTGATAGTAACTTACAATTGTTAAATTCACTCGTGTAAATTACAATAAACAATATTTTCTAACTGGGTAATAAGTAATTACACAGATTTACTGAATTAAATGACCAAATTATGTGAACCTATGTGGCCTACAGTCTTATTAGTAACGCATTAGTAATATTATGGTACACTATTTAAGTGAGTTTGTATATTCTCTCAAATAACAAAGTGATTTAACGTAAAATCAGTTTGTAAGAAATAAATATGATCTCAATCCAAGCCCTGGGTCGCTGGAGCAGTTTCACGTGATGGGATTTTGCCGGAATTACCTCGCTGCCGCTTCCGGGAAGATTTTCCGTCCGTCCGGCTCTGCGGACTCAAGGAGAGAAAGGTAATACCACGGTCCTCAACTAAATTCTTCCAAAATACACATCTGTTTACATTTATTTGTGAGGTTGTTATAACGTAAAAGCGTTACATTTTAGACCAGGGGGTTGTGTCACGTTTAGATGACAGTAAACGGCATATATATGGACTTTTCTGCGTGGTTTCTGCTGACTGGTTCCTGCTGTGTTTTCAGGGATTAGCCGCTAGCCGCTTGTTAGCACTCCGAGCTACAACTGTCACTGCCCGATCTGAGTCACACATCTCCTTATCTTTGATCAACACAGCCCCGAGGATGTTAAAACACCTCTGGATGTTGTACACATAATTCCGTAGTGTATTTATATCGGCATGTGTCGAGTTTGTCTTTTAACACTTTGTCATCTGTCTCTTACTCATTGTAGATACTTTTATTTGCATTGATGTCGCAAGATTATACAAAACACAAAAAATCTGGCTTCAAGAATCGTGGCGTCCCTGGTCTAGTTTCCATAAATGACTGCAGGTCTGTGTGTGCGCCTTGTGGGTTGAAGTGTGATCAAATATTTGTGCAAGTGTTGCTGCTGTTAAACATGGCAGACCGGCTTGCGCATGTGTAAAGCGCCGTTTGAGGCAAATCGGGCAGCGCCGCAGATCAGGCAGCGATACCGACGTGGGTGTTCTTTCTTTGCTCCGGCTAGCTCGCTTTGCTAACTCACTCGCGCTATGTAAAACAACACTTATGTCATCATCGGCGGGGTGACGCTTGGTACAAACATTCTCCGCGACTTTTGCCCCAGAATACACTTAAAATCCATTCTGACAGTATGATTTGTTGTGAGTTGTTTTCGCCGGGTGAAACATATGCGTTGCTAGCGCGGTTCCTTTGACCACTGCTCCGGCTGAGGCTGGGTCGAAGGGCATTGGCCTTGCTCACTAACCATTTTACCAACTATATTTCTTCATCAAAAACAAAATGACAACTCGTATTATTGTGCATTTCTTTACACTGATCATCTGACACCTAAGACCATGTGCTCGCGTTGGTTAAGCAATCTAAAACCTCTGGAGTAGTGCAAAGTAAAGTATAGAAACGTGACTGCTAATCCTTTTATTGGGGAAGATTAAACATAATAGATGTAAATAATGGGATGATGAAATTAAATGAGTGTGTCATGCTAATGCGTAACAACTGGCACCCTCAAGGTATATTTATGGCATTCCCAAAAGTCTGATCATTTTACATTTGTTTGCCAGTAGTGAACTATGTAGTAATGGTTTTGCAAGGACCTTTGGTGCATTGTGTTTGTGCTGCATCACGTTTGGATAAATTCTCGGACACGTAGACTGCCATGATACTGATTAAACATTGAAAGCTTGATTCTGTGTTTATTTCATGTTATAATCACCTATTTGTGCGTGATCCGCGTAATTACCACGCGTATCTGTGTAGTTACGCGGGTGTCACTACTTCCCTGCTTTTATATTTGTGTAATAAAGCAGTACTGAGGTGACCATCCGGTAGTGCTGCGTTTTTCAAGCTTCTCGAGGCTACTTGGTAACGACTCCGCGCCTCCACCTCACCACCATTCATGTCATTTAACGCGCCAGTGCTTGATGTTGCGCTTAAGTTTTGCTTTTTATGAAAATGCAGCTGTCACGTTGTGCTAATGGTGAGGTGTGGCTGCACGAAGCCGGTAGCTGAGCTGTACATCGCGCCAAGAGCTGTCCAAACCACGTGGTTCTTCCAGATCGGGCCTAGGAAAGTTAGCAGCGTGGCTAATAGCGCCGCATCCCGACCCGACGCACAGCTTTACGCTACAACATGATGGAGTTTTAACCGAGACAAGTGAGTAACATGGACTGAAAACCCGATTATACAAGGCAAGAAGTGGTGATCGCAGCTGTAGTGCGCGGGTACGCGGTCAGACACGCCCCTGAGTCACAGAGAAGTGACCCACACTCGAGGCGTGCGTAAAACCGGTGACATGCCTGATTTATGGAGGTATTAGCGCCGAAGATGCTTTTAAAAATGTCATTGAGTCGTACAGTTGCGTAGCATGTGATACCCGTGTCTAACGTGTGTTTGGGGGGGAGGGAGGAGGCACTGGTCACTTTGAGCAGCTTTCTGTCGTGGAGGACTGCACCCATGTGACCTGCTTTGTAGAATAGACGCGAAATGGGTGCTCTCCTTCGCACCATGTCTACAAAATCACACAGCTGATGTTTTAGCCAATGTCACTGTTTTCTCTGCAGGTTTACACATTACATAATAGTGTCAGAGAGCTTAAATAAAGAGATGACAATAGCAGAGATGTAGGGGTGGGATGAGACAGAATATCTATGAGAAGTGGCACAAGATTAGGTCCAAGAGAACTAGACAAGGTGAGATTTTTGACATTATTATAATAATATATTATAATATAATGGTTGTGCAATCCTGTTTGCAGTTTTGAACATTTTTTTTTATTTACTATTTTTTGTTGTAGTAGAAGACCTGCTTTTTGGAACCACAGCTCCTCAAGAGACATAATATTATTCCATATCTAAATATTGTTAAAAATCACTTAAGTACATATGTAGTGAGTCAGAGAAGTAATTAATTCAATATTTTACAGCTAAAATCTTATCTCGGTCGAAAAATAACCCCCCTAAATTCAGAGTAGCGTAAAGAAAATGAACCCACGATAAATACCGACCCCAAAATAATACTTTTCCAGTTTTCACATATTGAAAGATAAGTCGGTATATAGTAATTACCATGACAGGCCGACTTAACTTAGCCCTTAACTCTTTTTACTCTAAACTAAATGGAAAAAAAATCTCACAAGATCATTTGATGTGTGTACTACCTTATCCCATCCCTAGATTGAGAAGGGGGTCGCCTTTCAACAGACCTGACCTGTAACTTGGTTTGGTTTGGTTTCCGTGACAATAGAAATGTTTAATATCATACTGCATATTATGAGTATTGTTTCTTAATACATCAGTTACTGGAGTTTGTGCACTGATAGATAGTTAAATTAATAAAAGCAAAAGTAATCATCAATATGAATTACTATGAGGTGAAGTGTAAATGTACAATATCTTATGAAAGTTATGAGCTGCAAATAATTACATAACAGAATGCGATACTTAATAGACCCTTCGAAATGTTTTTGTTTTCTTTTTTTTTAAATTCTGAAATGGAGCAGCTGGAGGCAGAATTGAAGTGGAACATAATGTGATTTTAATGGGAAAACTGGGATTAACCTCAGACTATAACAAAATATGAAAAATTAATGGAAAATAAAAACTCAAATACATGTGAATGATATTAGAACTGCATTTACTGTAGTATTTTACATTATTTATTTATTTGACAAGAGATTGTGATAGACGCCAAACATTTTTTTTTACAAACATTTTAAGGTTTTACTGGATAAATCCTCCAGTTTTTCACTTCATCTACACATATATTACAGATTTCACTATGACTTATACTTTTTGTGAAGCTGTTTGAGGTTGGAACTGTATTTTTTTCCATCTTTCTTAACAGAGAAGCAAAGTAGCTAATAGGGATGGGACAAGACACAATTTCCACGAGACAAGATACTGGGAGATTGGGCCCATGAGCACGAGACAAGACGAGATTTCAACATAATTCCTAATAGTTAAATTTCACGATTCAGTTTCCAGTTTTTGATTTCTTTGATTCCATATTTTTGTTTCTATTCTAGTACTTGTTTTGGAACCGTAAAAGCTGTAACTCTAATTTTTAGCCCATTTTTGCCCAATCCAAATGTGAGATTTACATTTACACACACCTGAGATAATTTGGAACCGTAAAAGCTGTAACTCTAATATTTAGCCCATTTTTTCTCAGGTGTGTACAGTTTCGTGGCAATTTTGTCTCAGGAGATCTTGTCTCATCCCTAGTACCTAATATTTGTACCTTTGGAAATTCAAAATAGTTTATTTTTTGTTATAATGTCATAAAACCATCAGCACTCACATATATCATCATATAAGTTCATAATTCAACCCTCTACAGCACATATCTCATCGCAGTAAAGAAAAATAACCAATATTTTACCATTAGTTCAAAGAGAAAAAGTAAGAAGGATAAATGTTAATCCTAAAAATGACCACTCCATTCATGATGTACTGAAAAATAAGTCGATGTAGTAATTATCGTTCGTGCGTCTTGAAAACTCTTCAGCCTGATTTCCTTGGGCGTTTGGAACTGGTTATTCTTGAGTTTAATTACTATATTGTACAAAATGGACTCTTGTGAGCCTTAAGCCCGGTTATGAATTCTGTTACCTTCTCAAAAACATAACCGGAATTGTGTTATGTTTCTTTCACACATTTTTAAGTAACTCTTTATTAGTCTGTTTATGTCTCACCGCTTATAACATAGATCAGAAAATAGTGTAGTATGGGACCTTTAACGTTGAAAATTCTGTTGAGATTTGTGCAGAGGCAAGCCAGTTTGAATGTGTGTTTCTTAAGGCATCAAAACACTTGTTATTGCATAAGTTTAAGATGGATAAATTTAAAGCCATAGTGTGTAACATCTCGACTTGGACCAGAAGTGCGATCTCCATCCAAAAGTGATAAAATTTTTACTCCATGATATGAATTTTAATTGGAACTCTGGGTTCTTTGAAAATTTCGACAAGTATCTTTGAAGATTACATTGAAAGATCCAGACTCCAATGGGTTGTGGTCACGATTATAGCAGCTATCGGGTTTGTTTTAGGAATATTGTAGGTAAAGATGTCATCCTACATTATATTTGTACAGTCTTGATCATTTATGTAAACAGAGGATCGCTGCAGCCTCCAACGGGAGACCTGATAGCCCACATTTCTGCAGACTCGCACAAGGTCTCAGATCTCACTCGAGTGGGTCACCAAAGTGCACGGAGCTGTGGAAGCGTGAAGGATACTTGGTCGGCATTTGACTGAATGGCTCGTGTGTGTTTTGCATGTTTGCTAGCGACGCCTTTTTCTCCACTTTTATAACTAGAAAGCACAGGATTCCCTAGAGAGCTTCTTCACCAGTGCCACACTTGATTTGTATCTGATTTGTATCTGATTTGTGCTGAGGGCTTTTCCTACGAACATCTGAGAAGTCTAGTTGGACAGAGTTATTCACCGTGGCTCTAAAGAAGTCCACATATTCTTCCGTCATTGCAGTTTAAACGGGGTCTGTCGGGTGTACGTCATTGGGGGAGTGCATGGTGTAAGGCCAGGACCCTGTTTTAGCCCTGAGCTTGTGCACTCAGCACTTCTGCAGCAGCACGCACACACACACACACACACACACACACACACACACACACACACACACACACACACACACACACACACAGATACACACAGAGACATGGCTTCTGTCAACAGGCCTTTTCCCTTTTCTGTTTCTGCTGTCTTATTATTTATTTT
This sequence comes from Scartelaos histophorus, assembly GCA_000787155.1. Lineage (NCBI taxonomy): Eukaryota > Metazoa > Chordata > Actinopteri > Gobiiformes > Gobiidae > Scartelaos > Scartelaos histophorus. The sequence continues at coordinate 2,187 of JACN01012856.1, read as the reverse complement.
CTGCTTTTGCCTCATCACAAACATGTCTGGAGTTGTGTTTTCATTCATTAGGGATGTATCAGTAACCAAAATGTCACGATTTCGTGTCGTCGAATGCCTCACAGTAAAACCGTGCGTCATCACACTATATCGAATTACAAGTTTATTTGCTTAAACTCATTATTATGTGCAGCAACAGCGAAAAATCAGAGAGAACTACATAGACCATGATCCTTTGCTCTGTTTCAGTCCAATCCAATGAAATAATTGTTTGGATTATGATTAGGGATGTAAGGATATCCAAATCTCTCAGTACATTTTGGAGAAGCAAATAGAACTGTAGATGGAATACTTACTGCTTTTAGAATACCTCGACAAGATTTGGGTGCAGCTCTTTCTTGTCAAAATCCCAAGAATTCATGTTGTCTGCACTGAAATGAATCATGGGATATGTAGTTTCCTGTGTTTATGAAGTGTTGCTACAATAAAACAATGCATTTAAGCAAAGGAACTTACTTCGATATATTGTGACAGCTCATGATATTATTGTGAGACCTTTTACGATACAATATCACAATATTTCGGCTATTGTTACATCCCTAATTATGACCGAAAAGTCCTAATCCTGTGTATGGAGGTTGACAGTGACCACTCACACAGAAACTAAATTCTTCATTCATTTTTCTGACAGAATTACAAAAAAAATCTAGATGAAAAGGTTGAAAGTTTGCTCGGGGGCTAAACAGGCAAATTGTGCTGACTAATGACCACAGGTTCTCTAATTTTATATAAAGTTTGTTTCTGAAGCTTTATAAATCACTAAGTTATTAAAATGTGTCAGAATCTTTTATTTTAAACGGCCTTTTTGGATTTATAATGGATTATGTGTTATGGATATAATCCCTGGTTAATCTCTGCTATGTCTTTGAATAGGAAAAATTAATGGAAATCTTATGATACATTTCAATATTTCAGAATTCAAATTTTGGGAATGTCATTCAAAGATGGTTAATCTCGCCTTATAGTTAAAGTAGTTAATAGTATAAAGGCCCCTGCCGTCCATCTGAAATTATGACTTTTAATTCTAGAACGAAATACATTTTTTATACATGTCTTAAGTGTCTTTGTCCAAAAATGTTACAAAATTTTTCCTTTACACTTTAAATGTCACATATTATGCTATTTTCTGATCTGTGTTGTAATATTGTTTCTTCATCACAAACAGACCTGGAGTAGTTTTAACACACAAACCCTGCATATTTAGGCTGAGCTCTTCTCTCAAACTGAAAACACTTGTGATGTCATGTGGTAATACAGGAAGTGCTCCATTGTGTTTTTTAAACTCCATACATCTTTTGTCTCAGTTGGACAAACGGTTTAAGGCAGCTGTTAATTTGAACACTACTGCCTTGTTATGTCACAAGTTGGAACAGAGCATTTTGACCTTTGGACAGACTTGAAGTGGTCAACTTGATTAGCTGATTCATTCACTTATTTCATTTCACTGTCCTAATACAACCCTTCACTATCAAATGTTTTAATTTAATCAGCAGGCTATTTACTAGTATAAGTAGTCTGTAAATACATTCCATAAGTGGCTTAACCCTTGACCTCCGTTATATCCATGTATTACTATTTGTTAATGTGGTGTAGTGACTTTTTAAGTAAAAAACACATTTATGCTTCAAGTAATTACACCTAGAGTTAATTTTTATTTGAACATTTTTTTAAAAAGGTATGAAGACGCAACATATAGTCTACATACTCTCAGAACATTTAACAAAGAAACAAACAACTAAAATAAAGAGAACGGAATTGTTAAAAGCTTTCAGCATTTAAAAAAGGAGTAGAAAGAAGCATCTTATTTTTATCCTACCTGTGCAATTTACAATAATTCATCTACATGATCACATTTGACATTCGATGAATTATATGGGAAGATAAACCCACAAACAGACACAGGTTTATAATATATTATCAATAATAACTTTTCAATAACATTTTTCTAATATCTGCTTTCCTTGTGGTATGTCTAAAAAAATAATAATATTTGCAGATTTTTTTATACTTATCTCCAAGTCTATTCCATAAATGTGCTCCACTTATAGCCAAACTCATTTGTCCAACTGTTCTATTACTTTTAACTCATTTTAACTCATCTTTTTATCCTTAACCCCCTTGTTTCTTTGAATATATTTAAAATGTTGC